>CAADRB010000005.1:1664572-1688977 GCA_900708905.1 Hymenolepis diminuta | reverse complement strand
GTCAAATGCTCATGCAATATAAAGCCAACATGTTCTTTTGATATCTTTACGATGTCAGCTAACTCACGCAACTTCACTTTTTCATCATTCAAAACGATTTTGTGGATTTTTTAATGATTTCTGGTGTTACTGCCCCACTTGGACGTCCACTGCGTTCTGCATCATCGATGTCTCTAAGACCACGTTTGTTGTTTCGGATGGAATGGAGTCCCCATAACACTTTTCAAGCCATTGGTTTGCTTGAACGGTATTTTTTCCCATCAAGAAGCAGAGTAGAATTAAAAAGTGAAATTGTTTTTGATGCATTGTTGTGAAAATAACAAAAGTAGCGTCACTCTTAGCACAATAACTCACAAACTAATGAATGAATAGAATATCATGAAATTTTAACAGATGTCTTTTGAAGGTTAGTGTTAACTGAAGAAAAGGTGACTGCAATAAAACAAGCGCCATCCGTGTGTTAGGCCCGGGACTTTTCAGCCCATGTGTTATTTAGAGTTTGGTGATAGTCTGATGTGTTTCCGCGACTTGATTTAACCGTATATCGCTACATGGAGGAGTATATAAGGGCAAATGCAAAACCTCTTTGTATACTTTTATGTTGAAATTAATGTATAAAGTTTCGTTAAATATTAAATTTATTTTTGTTAAGATTATTTAACGTTTCATTTGATTCTGCAGAATACAGCCATGTCAGCGTGAAAAGTTGGCTTTTAAGTCGAATACAAAAGTTAACAGCCATCTTTCAGGAACTACAACAATGATTTCAAAATAACTGCTTTTGCAATGCATTCTCCTTTTTTCACATAGAATAGCGCATGAAAGGGAAAGAGTGCGACTTTCAACTTTTACATGCCAGATGAAAGGACTCATGAAAACAAATAGAATGTTCTCCATAAAAATGAAACTATTTACTATTTGAAATTAGTTAAAAAGAAGAAAATCCTCCGTAACTTGATGCCTATTTGAGTAGGAGAATTATTGCATGCTCCACTAAGATAGAATTTTTATAAATAGGGATCATCGTATTCGCTGATGAATTTAATCAAATAGAATTTTGATCTTTACGTCGAACTCAGAAAAACTACTATGCTTTCTTCCATTTTATATGCTCAATTTTTCATATATGCTAAAGCGAATTAATAAATTAACAAGTTCAGTAGAAAAAAATCCGGCTTACTCTTAACCTCCCAGATTTAAGCAATCCTTAGCGCAAATCGAGACAGAGGAACTTAGAGATAAGACGTATATACTGCCGTAGAAGAGGCATAGAGGAGGCGTCAGGAAGAAGGCGTAAGAAGAGTCAGCAGCAGGATTCAAGTCAGCAGGTATCTATGCTGAAAACAAATCAGGGGCGAGACGTCAGTATGATTTAATTATTAACAAAATAGCGGGTTATAGTGACCAAATACTCGAAATTAAAATATTTTGTTTTAGCTTAATAGATAAAAAACATTAAATCATAAACACACTGACCTATTAATTCAGTACTAGTATAATAATTATATTTAAAAGAGCAGATGCCAAATTATATGGGTATAATTTTGGGATGGAGTAAGAGGATGTGATCGTGATGTGATTTCTATTTTTCACTATGGCCTGATATAATGTGTGACCTTCTCAGTAGATATTTTAAAATGTTGTACTAACTAACTTTTTATTTAACATCATTGGTTTTTTTGAAATTTTAAAGAAAGGCGGGAAAGACACGCGAGATAAGAGTTTAAATCTTACAGGACTGGAGAACTGTTATAACGCTCGATTGCCCATTTCTAAAACTCCACCCATTCAAACCCACGGAAGAAGAAGGGAAAACACCTGTAGCTCAAAGCTGTTGTTTTTTTTCTATTAAGAAAATAAATTTACTAATTTTAATGCTTATGTAATAAATGATTTGCTGCCTAGTTAATCAGTGATTACAATAATAGGTTTTCTCTACTGGTTTCAAATATAATTACAGGTTCAAACAAAACAATGCATTTTATTTTCCTAAGGTTTAATTTAAAGAAGATGCAAAAAATTGTATCCTTTGATTGTATTTTTCCTCAGTCTTCTGGCTATTCTGTGTGATATGTATCTTTTTCTAAAGTAATAATCATGGATCTTTTAAAATAATTGGAAAGCTACTAAAATATTAATTTCTCATTCCAATTAAAATACACAACCCTAATAAAGCAATGAGTTGTGCTGACCACCATCCGCGAAGGAGGAATTTTACGTCAAATAATACAAATGAATTATTAATAAAGCCACATCAATTAGTCTTGTTTAGTAAATATAGGCCTATGCTATCCAGTTTGAAAATCTATCTGTCAAATCAACCAATTAACGCGCCAACTTTTTATTAAATGAATAAATTACCGCTGCTTATTATCGAAGAAGAAATTAGTAATTAAATCCGATTTGAGTAAAAGAGAGAGTCGATATATAATCATCTACCGTTGAATACCTTCACTCATTGCTGTTCATACATTGAGGACTATGATAGCGAAGCGCATTTTAGAGAATCCAATCCTTAATTCAAATGGGTTTATCTGAAACCAAGTTGGTTGCCATGTTAGAAAAGATGTTTTCACATACACAGTAGGTTTTAGGCAGAATACTTTTTAGGAAAAAATGTTAGATTTCAATCCTGGCACAAACTTGCCGACTAAACACGTTAGAAATGGGCAGAGAAAATGGAAAAAACTGCCGTGAGATTTTGAATTAGACAACACGGTGTACCTATTTGGAAACTGCATTCTCTATTACTTTTACTATCTGCAGCACAGCAAGTTTTAATCAAGAGAAAACATTTGAATAACTCCAGTAAGACATGAAAAGTTGAATGGAGAGTCAATAATAGGCAATTAATTAAGCCATGGTGTAATATATCTTCTTTTGTTAAAAGTGAAGATCATTGAGTTGTCTACGGATTCATTAGGCGAAGGGTGCGATTTGCGGTGTCCTCCTGTCTATTCCTCATAGTTTGAGACCCACCTTTCAAATGAGAACAAATGATAGAACTTATCAATATTGCGTGAAAGAAGAATAATTCAATAAGGGAAATCGAAGAAAAACTCCAAAATATCACCCGAAAAATACTTCCATCCTTTGTCAGTAAATTTAAAAATTTCAGTATTAAAATCACAATTTCTGCCTTATCTCAAGGCGATTATGATTAATTTGTACTGCAAAACCACGTTACTTGAGATGTGGAGCTTAGTTTTGAAGCCGTGTGGGGAAAATTGCCGTAGATTTTGGTGTTCATGTACATTTTGTAATTCGAATCAAATTGATCTGATGGTAGAAGAAAACCTACATCTGAATTAATAAATTGTAAAAGATCAGATGAGAGAACCGCTCATAAATTTACAGTTAGAGATCTATTGTTTGGTATTAACTAACGCGACTGTATACTTTCAATTGACGGAATTTCCTCCAATCTGTCAAAGATAACTAAGTAAATCCATTGTAATTTGTAATGTTCTATCGTGTTATACTGCTTTAAAGAGTAGGGATTACATAAGTTGGACGTTTAAACTCATCGCATGATTGAACAGATTTAAATGGTCCGGTAGCGTGCTGTCACATTTGAATGAACTCAACGGGCTCTTTGAAATTTAGTGTTTCTGTTTGCTAAAAATAAAGCCACCCACAGTTGGCAAGCTTTTAAGTACTGCTTCAGGAAGTAAATTTATTTTAGATTAAAAGTGAGATGATTGAAATACGTTTAGAGTAGAAATCTTGAGAATGTATGAATTTTGAACTTTCCGAACTTTGCGTTGGTATTTCAACCCCAAAGGTGACATGCCTTTAAAAATTGAATTTTCCTTTGTTTTGGATGTAGATATTATAGAATGTTATTGTAGGAATTATAAAAAATGGCAAGAGCATCAAAATTTTCAGGCTAGGAATACAGAGTCGAGAATGAAGAAGAATGCATGGATTAGTTTAAGATTCTAGAAAGTTGAAGCGTGAGTGAGAAAACAAAGTTCATTAGAGAGAGGAAGGACGATAAATTACCAGACGAAAAACAGAGCTAAGAACGAGTGAAACAGTGCTCCAACCCGGCGTCGGCACCATAAGTCTTCAAATCAACGGGATTTGAGGGGTGAAAGGCTGAGTCACCGCTAGGGGCGAGGGAAGTCAACAGTCGGTTACCATTTCGCCAAACGGAGGGATGAAATGTGGCTATTGAAAACAGTTTAATCAAGCGTAAAAACATGAAAATAATTTTATCTAATAGCTATTTAAACTAGCATGTTAGTCGAAAACTAGCTTTGAGAAATTGTATGGGAGCAATCCTACATTACCTTGATACTCTTTGATCTTTAACGCTATTTCGGTATTAGTTTGGCATATTTGTTATTTTGCAGCTGTGAACTATTTACTGTCATAAATCAGAACCCGTGAGACAAATAGGGTACGGACTTTTTTTCGAGATACAAAATTTATCGAAACTATTTCTCTATTTGACTGGTATTAAGTAGGCTAGTGCAGGCACTGGCTATGCACCAAATGGTTCCAGTTCCATAAAATCTGAACAAGCAGAGGGATATTGTTGTCATAGATACCAGCACATCAGATTTGTGGATTTCTCAATAGCATAAGCTACTTACATCTTCAATAAGAAAATCATATCATCAGTTTTAATTCTTGCGATCGGTGATTACTTCCTTATAAGCAAGCAGAACACTTCATTTGCCTGAAACATTTTCCACAAAATGACAGAATAAGCTATTCATTTGTTTCAAATTTAATGCATAATAATAAGGTCTATCACAAAATTTTATTTACAACGCTTTAGAGTGATTTCTTTTTTTATTAAACATATATTTGCTAAGCAACTTAATTAACAATGCTTAATCTATCCATATATTTAAATTAGTAGCTTAATGGAGGCCATTAAAACAATTATGAAAGTGTGAGCCCATTAGCAAACATGTTATTTGGTGCTCTTAGTTGACAAATTATCTAATCAGAATAAAGTCGTCTCTTCATGCCATGCCGTACAGTTTGATCTCTCAAGATCAGCATTAAGAATTTATTTAGCTCAGTAAAACAAAAGTTGTGTCTAAGATACGATTTAGACAAAGTATGCATAGATTTCAGCATAAAGACTATTGAGGAACAAATTTCAGTAGTGAAATCAAGATTTAAACATAGCTCCAATTGAGCTTAGCGCCTCTATCTCCTTATAAAGCCACATTCTTTGAGATTTTAAAAACGCTGAGCTCACGAGACATTTGAAATAGTTGGTAGCATTCGAGAGTAAAAGTTTGCCATTATTCGTACCTTTTTAAATCTCATTCAGTTCAATTGTGCTCAATTTTAGAAGAAGCAAACATGCAAATTGATTAGCTAACAGAAGACATTAATTTGTGTAGGTTAGAGATATCGATTTAATATTAAGAAAAAGTTTAAAAATTTTATAAATAAAGCTTTGGGAATGATGATTAAATCGTAGCTATGAACCTGTTCATTTTTCAAATACTTTAAAGGAGTAACCATTTAGTTTATTCGAATTAGAGAGTTTCATGTCCACTTGGTCTATAAATATGTCGTCTTTTCCTAATTAGCCAGTCAGACAGAGTAAGTTTGCGATGGCATAATTGTTGAGGATAGATTCAGTCTCCTCAATTAGCCACTCCTTGTCGGAATCAAATTCGTTGTCTGTTGCCTACTACTAGAAACTAATAATAAAACTAGCACAATTGAATTAACTTATGTCATAAGTATTTATCATATTTAATACATGTATATTTTAATTCTTCCAGTCTTCTTAATTCTCCTAGACTATAAAATAGATATAAATAAGCAAAAAATATTCACTTAGTTTATTATGCGAGAAAATTGGAGATGTAATTTCAACTTTTTTATTCCAAAGCATGCAGTTTTTAAACCCATTCATTGAATGGAGTTGTTTGTTGATAATTAGATGCAAATTCGATAGTGACACAACTCTGTGTCGAAGAAGTCATACTTTGTTCTCCGGATATGAGTAAGTCCATTTATTACAGGTGACTCATCCATGGGAGTGGAAACCATGATTTGTGTCATTCAAGATACTACTCCTGTCAGGTGTCATTAGTCGCAATGCGGATGGTACCTTTTTTAATAAGATGATTTTGTTAACTTTTGTAAGGAAAAAATTAAGGCACTCATTACAGAAAGAAAAATAGTGTTCTAGATTCTCCAATGATGAGAACCCAGTATTCTCTCATCTCCTCCTTAACCATTTTTAACTAATACGGTGCTCTTGAGTATCCAACCCTGACATCTGATTGGAAAGACGTGTATATGTCGATAAGCAAGTTCAAACTTGCAATTCCTTATTAATATAAACAGATTTGTTCAGTTCTATGCATTCACAGAACTTTTTATACTTTAATTCGTCTGAACCAGTGTAGGAATTAAATGTTGCTGAATCATTAGGTTCAAGTGCTTCATTTTATGCATGGGGAGCTGGTCACATAATGACGGAAGGGTATGTACTCTATCTTAGGGTTTGTTATTTAGAATTGCTGGGTGTAGCTTTCACGCCCATTACGTTAATTTGAATGCAGGCAAGATTGATATTTGGAGGACTTCTGAGGGCAAATATACGGTTCATATCTTTTGTTGACAAAGGCAGAGTTATTTCCTTCATAAGAATTCAGAAAAAAATATCCTCGCCACAAGCCTAATTTATGTACGCTACGGTGTGAGAAATTTTACGCAAAACAAGGACCACAATTGTCAATACGCGAGAAATCATTGCAATTTTTAAACAAGGACTGCATATAATGATATCTTCTTAGGACTTTAATATGTATGGGATGACTATACAACCTTGACTAAGAGTGATAATAAGTATTCTTCGTGCCGTCGTCCACTCAAATGTCTCTAAGTAGTTTTTTTCTGGGAAGAATCGAACTAAATTGATGCAGGACACTATTACTTCAGACATCAATGAGATTAACTACTATAAAAATACGACGAATCAGATATCTAATTTTTATTGGAAAAGGGAAGAGGAGTGAAATTGTGAAATTCGACTTGATAGATTCAGGTTACAATGTACATTGGGGGGAGGGGGGGGGAAGGGGAAGAGAAGTGGGTCATAGACAACACGAGGAAAAATCTGATGAATGTATTAACGACAAGCGAATTAACGTTATAGTTTGCCTTATAACAGATTGAATTTTATTTGTTCATGCAACAAACTCTTGCATAAATTTTAATCCTGTCATCTTGATTTCGGAATCAATTTTATCCATTTTACTGCTCTCTTCACAAGTTTGTGTGAATGCCTCGTTCATTGCCTTCCAACACGTTTTTAATTTTCCTCATTGCTCTAACACATACGTCACCGAAACAACTTTGGCTCAGTGATTACAAGGTTTCTGATTCCACAAATGAAAAGTAACTGACCATGAATGAAAATCATAGGAGATAATAGGATTTAAATTACAATGTATTGTTTTAAAAGTATGCATCTGACAGAGAAAAAAATATTAAGAATGAAATTAACATGCCCAATTTCTTCTTTACATTCATGTGGTTTTCCAATCTAACAGAACTCACCAGTGTTAAAGTAGATTCTTTGTTAATGTTTTTTCTCATTGACCTTCTGAAGCCTTCCGTATTATTAGCGCTTTTAAGATCCAGCCATAAATTTTTTCTAATATTTACTTTTGTTGTTTAAATCAGACATCGATTATAACAAATTATTAGCATTTCCGATATATCTGCATAATTAAAAATTATAAATAAATTACATTAAGGTTGAGGGTGTATTTCATAAAATAAGAACTTTTATATACTTCCGATTTTAATAATGATTCATATTTAAAATAAATTAGACTTTCTTAATCGACAACAAACATTTCAAAAGCAATCTAAAATTTAATTATAAAATATACCGTGTAATACTGCTGAGTAATATTCGAATGTTCCAAAACCAAACTTTTGTGACTGACCCCTTGAATTTCTGAGTTCATTTTTTGCCAATTTCAGAGTTTGTTAACCTCTTGGTCCAATGGTATGGTTGACCATGCCACTTTAATTAACTTGTATCTTGTGGCCATAAAAGGGCGGACGAGATTGGCGAAAACTTGACCTGTAAGTGAATGCGATATGGCCACTTATCCGGGAGATCACGTCACCACAGTTACGTATTTCTTTCTAAAATCTATAAATTCCTCAAAATATCCAGACTTATCGATTTGGCACCTTGGTGTAATGAAAAATATATTATAATTTGTAAATTGGAAGCAATGTGCTAATACAGAAGGAATTTAGAAATTTTAGAATGAGGGAGTTGGGAAAGATTTAATTGAATATGAAATGTGGAAGGTTTTGGAAATTATTTATACAGATCTCAAATTATTACTAATCATTTTACTATAAGCAATACCCAACCCCCGTCATATGCTGAACAAGCCTAATGTGAACTAATTTTTTTAATATAATATCACTGTAATCCATAAAGGAACAGTTTCATTTTTTAAAAAATGTATTGCTATAATTTTATCAACAGATCTACAATTCTGCCGTGTTCAAGAGAGTAATCGAGTAGATAATACTAAAACAGCAACAAGAGGACAGTAATGGCCATTTTGTGACTTGAATTAGTAATAAAAAAGGGTACAAAACAGTGCTAGAATTCCAGAGCGAGAATTACATGTTCTTCTTACGCAAGTCGAGGAGTGGTAAAAAGGCAATGACGCAAATGCTCAAAACCGCCCACCAAGTTTGAGAAAATACTCTTCTGCTTTCCTAAAGATAAATGGTTTCTTCCACTGCTGTTGGTGGTGTTTTACAATATTAAGGCGTGGGAAAAACGCTTCCCTGTTCTGAGGAAAACCATTTGTCAATATCAATCCAAAAGTATGGTGAGCTAACTGGAAGGTCAGCACAGAAGTCTTTCCAAGGGTTCAATTAGAGAGAAGTTATAAAAGGGAAAATATTTTATGACTTTTACACCATTTTTTTATTGGTTTATCTAAAAATACTGGGCTCTCTCCTTTTAATTTTTATAAACACACTTAAACAAAAATGGATTTTGCTGTTGGTGAAATTGATCAACTTCATTTAATTATGATCAATCGTTGACAATTTAGACAATCCGTAGGGGAAATATGCACGAATATAGATTTTGGATACAGAACACAATTAATTAAATTTCCTCATTTATTTTAATATTGTTGCCTCAATTAATTACACCTTCCATTTCGGCTAATTAACTCTCGATGTCTTTTAATTACCAGTTTATTCAGTTCATTTCAAGTTGAAATATGTAAACTAAAGAAAACGTGAGAGGAGAGCAAATTACACACTTTAACCAATTCGAAAGTGTTGCTATGCTTCCTTATTGGGAAATATGTATTATTTATCATTGTCAAATCTGAGAAGATGTAAAATTTTTTCTAAAATATGTGCAACAGAATATGTTCCTGAAACAGTTTATTGCCAAGATGCAGATGATGTCAGTAATTTTCTTTTTCGAGATATGCTGGTAGTTGAAACGAATTAAAAATAAAAATCCACCAAGTCAGAAGTATTTTAGTAAGGATGTATTGCAAATGGGTACGTGATGGCAATTTATGTGAGTGGCTGTAGAGTTATCGCGAGCAATCTCTCTTCCAACACCTTCCTGACACAACAAGAAAAAACTGAGAGATCGCTACTTTAATAGTTATAACTGACACAAAGTGAAATCTCAGAGGATTGTGATTTGATAATGGATACAGACTCAGATGACCGCAAACGCCTTGTCAATTAGTACTAACTGACGCAGCGAGTAAATAGATTCGAATTTCCCGCACTTGGATGCGGTTTAGGTTGCTTGAATGCAGGTCTTGCGTGACGCGCAGTCGCAGGTGACAAATCGAATCGCAAGGTCAAGTTATCTCACAAGAGAAAATGTATTTTAGTTCGAGAACAATTTAATAAATATGGTCATTAAAAAGGATTAAAAACTTAATATTATTTGAGTAAACACAAAATAGCTAAGTAATTCCATAAATCAATGAAATGGCATGAGATTAGGAAAGTGGGTATCCTTATTATTGAACAGTACTATGAAATAGGGCCAAAATAATGGAATTTGACATTTATTTAATACGTGCTTGTCCATCATGAATGGTAATGTAAGAAAGTTCGCTATTCACTTGAAGGTCAGACTTCAAAAGGAACTGTAATAGTACCATATTGCCCAAAATGTATTCTTTCACTTTGGACGTGGTGATATAAAATGCAGCTAACAAAGCCTAATTGCAGTAGCAATAAGATAGAAATGGGACACCGGCAGTGACATTATAGGTAGATGGGGAAAATCGAGAGAAGGCAGCAACTTCGCAACCAGTAGAAATCACCGCACAGATTTAGGTAATTGAAGAACAAGGGAATAAGAAAGAAGACAAGTACAAAACGATACGAAGACGACAGTAAGCTGTATGAGTTTGATCTATAAGCCAACTCTCATGGCATATTCCATAGAAGTGTAAAATCATTGCACAATTTGTGACATCCTGAAGCATATTCCAACAGTATAAATGTATACAAAGACACAAGTTAAATCAGGAAAAATAAACAAATCTGAACAAGTAGTCAAAAAAGCAAAGTATTTTTTGAACTTACCGCCAAAAAATTTGCATTCACTCAGAAAAGTATCATGTAGGTTATCGATTTGTTCACTAATTTTACAAAATGACATGGAAAAAATAAATAAAATACTTTTAAAAAATATATATAAGTGAGTGAATAACTAAATGTATCAATTTTGCTTTGCCGCTTTTAGTAAAATTCAATATTTCTAGTATCTTTCTCACCTATTTTTTGAGATGAATTTCGATTATTATTAAATTCCGGTTATTTCATAACAACGTGCCGAATACTTGGAACAGAGAAAAAAGAACGATACACACCGGTCACATGCATCTGATCACCTGGAGCGGAAGAAAGTATAAGTGTTACGGAGAATGTCAATTTATTTAGGTCATAAAAGAAGGAAAGGGCTAATAAATGAAATTATTTCCATGGTAATGCTTTTATACTATTTATAAGATCTCTCTCTCTTCTTCCTTTTCGGTTGCTCTAAGGCTTATTAGAGATAGATTCGATCGAAACAGCTCATATCTGAATATCATCTACAATTTCGATATTGAATTTAATGGCAGTCTTCTTGAAGTACCTTTTGAGAAAGCGGTAAAAAGTACTGCAAATTTTGTTCGGACCAAATCTTTTCGGACTTTGTTCTAATTGTATTCTTAATGCTGTGCAACTGGTTGTTCAAATAAGCATAAACAGTTTGAAGGATGAATCCCTTTTCTCCGAAATATTTTATCTTACACCATCTCTAATTATCACTAAATTTAATTATCTTTATAGTAATGTCTGCAAACTTTTAACCTTTCCTGTGGCCCCATGCACTCTATAGACCAATATCGTGTATCCTCACCCAAAGTCTCGATTATAAATAGCCTCCATCAGACACACAACAGACACACCAACGGACCCTAGCTCATCCAGCGCCTCTTCCATAGCTCAGTTCTTCTCCAATTCCCTATTTCTCTCTTAAGACTCTGTACTGAGTTTTGTTCAATACAACCTGGTCAAAGCAATCCTTGTCGTTCTTTTCCTTTCATTTACTGTTATCCAACTACCGCTACAAACTGGTGAACTACTCCTACCACAAATTGGTAACTCTGCCACTACAAACTGGTGACCCTCAACAATCTGGTGGCCCGCTACAAATTGGTGACCCTGTAAAGAATACGACCATTCTGAACAACAGATAAATGATGTCTCAGGAGAAGGAGGGGAGGAGGTTGAATGGATGAGGCATTGCAAAGGGAGATGGGACGAGTAGGGAGTTTTCACTGGTTGGCGAGACTAGACTACATCTCGATTACGTCCTTCAGTTCATCAACGACATCAGACACGTTAAAAGCTCGGACAATATTGTCGCTGATTGTCTTTCTCGAACCGATGTCGAAGCAGTAACAGAAGCCGTCGATTTTCACTCCCTCTCAGAAGCTCAAAAGACCGACACTGAACTACAAGAGTTCCGAAACCGTCCGACCTCACTCCACTTAAAAGATATTCCTCTGCACACAACCCCCGGTCTCATTACATGTGACGTTTCAACAGGTATACCAAGTTATAATTGTTTGATGCAAATTTTCTCCATATCCCTAAACGGTGTAATGGTGAAAATAAACTTGGCAAAAGAGACCTATTGAAAATTTTAAATTTCAGGGTTTTGCTACCTAACTTTTACCAATTAAGTGTGCATTCTAATCCAGTATAATCTAATATACTGGATTTCGAAGACCATAATTTGATTCCTGAGTTTTTGAGCGGATTCAACCCTAAGTTAATCACTGCATATTGGTCAGGGGATTGATATACCTGGATTAATGTTGAAAACAGCTTGCTTCAAATTTTGTATCCCAAAGGCCGCAAGTAATAGGATAATGAGATGTAGCATAAAGTAAGTCAAATTGATCTCAAAATCACCATTTAAATTAATTAAAATATAAAATTGGAAACTTTCAGGAAGTTCCTTCACTTTCAAAAGCTAGAACTAAAAATGTCTCTGTTGAGTTCATTGTTACATTGGGAAGATTTCCATCTTAAACTGCGATAATTTACCTAATAAACAAATTAGAAGGGAAGATAATTTTCCAAAGCATCAAGGGAGCAGAGAATTTGATAATATCGTAAAAAATATTAAGAATCCAGCAAAGAAAGAAGTAAAGTGGTCTAGTTAAATTTTTACAGCTAGCTGACGTTACAAACAGTATTGTGGTCAATACAAATTCTTTCCTGAATAGAGTTGTTCCTTTGTGCTGCAAGAGCAATACAAAACCGTTTTCCAACTTTACTAGTCGGAAGCGACGGAAATCGATAACAGGAAGGCTAGAAAATTATTAAGGTGAGGGATCAAAAAGTATTTGTCAGACAATCAAAAACACTCACTCCAATGCATTTTTGGATCCAAATTGTATAATTTTTAATTAATGGGTAATTTGCGTTGCGAAACTCAAATTTTTTGACTCGTATTCTGGGTTGAATCAAGTGCTTGTCTGTGATGACTGATGCTTTTTGACTGGCTTTCTAATCAGGATTGTCGGTCTAATCATCTTAATTCAACCCCAATGGTTGAGTAAGCAAGATCTTCTAACCTGCTATTCAGCAGCTTGCAGTCTTATAATAGGCGGGATAAGAGAGACAAAATTTCGAAGTTAAAAGAGTTCCGTAATCTGTGTTCACTGAAAGTGACTATAAAAGTGTGTCTCAGTTGTACATGAATGACTCTATTTTTTTCAGAATATTTGAACATTTATCCAATAAGGAGACAGGTATCACGACAAAACTAATATTTAAGTTATTCAAAGTTAATCCAAACATTAAAATATGTTACTGCGTCGACATGTACTCGCACTTAGTAAACCTATCACGTATTACTTTGTTTATATGCTTGGCTGTCTCAAACAAAAACGTTACATTGCAAAGTGAGTACAGAGTTTATATTATGACGTTAAATGAGAGGGAAAGATATGAAATGTACAAAAGAAATGCAACAGAGGATCAGTCTGGAAATTCTAAAGACTGGTGGTTACAAATCTTACTTTCGTTTAATTTTGATAGCACTGAGCTGTGTACCCTCCCGTAGAGGCTATAATTCACCCTGTCATCGGAATCCTCTGAAATTCGGCTAGCATCATTTGGATTTTAGAGACGATAAATGGAGCTTTCGACCATTTGACTGAATTAGTCGGTTGATCAGGCCACCTGAAGTATGCTGTCTTACATTAATGGACAGCTATTAATCCCTCCCAAATGTTACATCTTCAATGCAATTTTTGTGAAATTCATGAAAATCGTATAATTCAGATACCATTTTAAAATTAAAATGTGATATTTTCTAATGATTCACCTTTTTTGGACATAAATTAAAACCAAAATCACAAACATTTGTAATAATAAAGGGCACAGGTCTATTGAGAATGAAAAAGAGAGACGACACCACGAACTTTTGGAAAAATTATACAGAAAATTAGATGTTATTGTTAACTGTTCTTAACTTTTCAAAATTTATCCACCAAATCTTTCAATAAAATGGCTTGAGATGAAAAGGGATGTAAATTAACTATTCCCTTTATTTGAATTTGCATGATACATAATAATGGGTACGATAAACTTAATGAATATTGATTGTGATAAGGGTTAACTCTCCAACTTGATGTCAAATTCATTTTTCATAAAATGACATAAAATTTTAAATCTTTAAGCTAGAAAGGTAGAGAAAGTATTAGTTTAATTTTTATGGCTGTAAAATTTTGTTTAAATAAATGATAGAAATAATTTTACTTTATTTAAGCTTGCCTTTGTTGGCACACACCGTCGCAATATAAACTAAAGTATTTAGCTGTTTCTTATAAACTTTTTAAGAATACTCATTTATATTTGCTAAATAGGAGAATTAGAAAGTTGTTTTCAATTTGTTTTATTTCCTCTAAACAAACAAATATAGATTCAAGGCGGAATTCTGAAGCTCCATAACATTGTTTATTATCCCTTACGAAGTTATCTTACTTTTGTCGTCCAGTTAATAAACAAGACAGGTTTTTAAGAGTTTAAAATCCGTTTAAAGTTATTGCTTTAACATCTCCATTATCAGTCTGGTTAATTAGATCCGATCTTTGGACATTAGTTCACCCAAAAAGACCCAATCAGTGTGCTTCAACCTGAATCTAAGGACCAAAATTTAGCTGTCTCTGTTGATGCCCCAACTTTACTTTTTGCTTCTTAATTCCTTTTATCTTACCCATCCTGACTTAATATACTGTCTCAAGCATCCTGACGTTTTTTCTTTATGAAGTATTGCACTTGATTTGCTTTTCAGGGGTAATAAACTGTGTATATACATATATATAACCAATAATAAACAGAGATTGTTGTGTCCACTTAATTTTTTACATCATGCAATGTTAAATGTTAAATTTCTTCTACTATTAAACAAAATAGTTCTGGTTTGCAAAATGGGTTTCACTGGAACTGCGGGAGATTTCGAACCGTGGCTCGTGAAAACAAGCTGAACTGCGATCTAGACTGTCCTAATAATTAATCATCCAAAAAGAATTTCTTCTCCATTCCTCAAATGAAAATGAAAATAAGACGCTATTAAAATTATTTCTTGCGGATCGAATTCTTCATTAATAAATATTCTTATCCTTCGGAAAAATTAATTCTGAGAGAAGAAAATCACCATGTCAAAATTGCAATTTATCAGGAACGGGAATCGGTATTTTCGTCCATCATGTAGAATTAATAAAATCCTTCAAAGAAATCATTTGATGTTTTTCACAAACCGTTTATTTATGTAAGTACAAACGAATCAATGCCATAAAAAGCAGAATTTTAATCGATTAGGAAGTAGTATTTTCAATATCTGTCAAGGTCAGCCGAATTATTATTTAGTTTAATTTTTGAATTCAATAAAATTTGCGGCAATAATTAATAAAGTTATGATAAAGGGGCTTTCAAATAATTTTATACATATAATTTATGAATGAAGTCTTTGAACCCTTCCTACACCGAGAGAGCGTTCAAACGTTCTCTTTATTTTTTCGTAAATAAATATATTACTGTTTATTTATTTCACAATTTAATCAGTTTCTTTTGCAAATGCAGTCATATTTAATATATCTCAATAAAATTTTATTGTTCACGGATATTGCCTAATATTCCGTGAAATCTACTATGGAAAAGCATTAAATTTTGTTATTATCTCTGAAAAACATGCAACTTCCAAGGCAATGCATATTTGACTATAAAATATTTATTTGATTATTTATTTAATTCTTATTTTAATGTAATCAAAAGTACAACTAATAGAGATTTTATCTTTTTAGAATTATTTGTATCACTGATGAAATAGTTAAATTGTAAGTCATGCAGAGTTCTGTTTAATATTAAAAAAATATTTAACATTATTTTAAACATCAAGTTCCGTCTTCTCCATATTTTAATAAAATTTTCCATAATTATCAAATTTTAAATTGTGCTATGTTAAATATGTGCCGGCAAGTCTCGTCGATTGTTTTTGGTTTTAAATAGATGCAAATAAATCGGAGTGGCCTGATCGACCACGAAAATATACTGTTTCAACGGACTCTGATTATAGTGGACTTCATCTCATCCATTAAGATTTGAATTAAGTAATGAAGGCTGAGCATTACGACGTTTCAGAGTGAACTCTCTCATCTCAAATGCAAAAATAAACGTTTGCTCCGGGATTTAAATGCAGTATGACATGTGATGGACTGATTTTATTGGTCCTTTAGGATTTCATTATTTTCCATTAAGTTTAATGTGATTCCGTTAGTCTTTGTTTTAGGTATCTTCCGAGGGTTAGAAACTCATTATTTATTTTGATTTAACTCATTTAAATTATGATTAAACCTATTTTTAATAATGTACTTTGAAATAAAAAATTGACATCCTTTGTATACATTCCGCCTATGCATTTTTATGCAAGATTTCTACGATCCAGTTGAAATATAACCCTAGCACAGAGAAAAGAGGGATTAAATCAGCTAAATGCAACCTTTTGATCCCTCGCATAAAACGGACGAATGGTAGCAGTAAATAGATCAGTTAGGATAGGAATGTGACACTTGGCAATGAGGACATCTGCATTGGATTTCATCTTTTCATCTACTTTCTGGCAATTTTTTGGCCTACAGGACACTGATGTAGGTTCTTTAGCGCTGTGATAAAAGGACGAGTTTTGGAGCAAAGTCTAGCAAGAATAGCTGAACTAATGCATCCCTTATCCGGAAGCTGCGGTCCACTATTATGTTGAGTACTTTTATGAAAACACTTTATAATGTAATTCTTATTTTAGGCAATAATTTTGCAAAATATCAAAGTAATGCTAGCCATTTATCGTCTCTGCGACCTTCCTTACCGTTTTTATTTCAACTAGGCGCCGTTTAGATGATAGTTATGTGAACTGTCGTTTACTTCAACAAAGATTTCAATCACTTTCTCTTAAAAATTACCCCATTTTCAGATTTTTCCACTTCATATTGTCATTTCTTTTTACTGCCTATTTTAGGATGAATTAAATTTTGTAATTGCAGGGAACAACTGAAATCGGTAAATATAAATTCCAACAATTGAAAAATGAAAGCGAATACTGATAGCAACATTCCTTCATAATTTTTAATTGTTTGGACTGTGTCATCAAACTTTTCCGTTTAGACAAAAGAAATAAAGTAACAAAATATTTAGAAAAATCGGGTTTAAAAATAGAGAAAGTTTAATTTTTCCTTGTTTTAAGCTGAATAATTTTCGAAGAAGTTGGGAAAAAGTGCATATTAATTCAAGAATCAACATTCTAGAGGAAATTCAATTATTATATTAAATAAAAGTGCTTTTCTTCTCCTGAGGCGAAGTACTGAAGGTCGCTGGTGACACAAAATAGATCTACAAACGAAAGGAGTTCATGAACAGAAAATGTGGGAGGTTAATAAATAAGAGATAAGGAAAATTTGATCCCATTAAGTCATGGAAAACTTTTGCTCACTTCTATTAAAACATACTTTTGAACCTCAGTAAATAATCGTTTGTCAATTTTGTTGTAATTAATACTTTGATTGAATATATTTTGACTTTTTCTTATTAATAATTAACGTGAATATTCTTCTGATTATTCAAATTCATTAAGCATCTTGTTATTTTTGTCTTCTGATGCGGCATTTCAGGCAGGTGATGGGTCAGTTAATGAAATGAGTCCTCCAAGACCTGCATTTCCATTAAATCATTCGCAGAATGTTGTAGTATGCATAAAATGGATGAGGATGAAAACCGGCCTTTTCAGTTCCAGGGCGATCCAGGGTGTTCTAGACGCTAACTGAAAACTAAAAAGTCTAAAAATATTTTGAACTTGACACTGTAAAAACACATAAAGTTCTAATACAATTTTACACATTCAGCTGGCTATAAAATGTGCTGAATTTTGATATTTCAGATGAGCATCCTCACTTCAACATAAAGAAACGCGCTTAACGACACACTTATAAATATTTTTGTTCAACAACAGTTTGAAGTATTGATGGCAAAGTTATTTTTTACCAGAAATAATGAAAGCCAAATAAAAAGTTCATTTAATATTCTTTGACATGCATTCACTCATCGTTGTGTCATTTGTGTGCTAACGTCAAACAGTAAAGCACGCAGTTTTAAAAAACGCGATGTTTGATTAATTAAAGCTTTATGAATTATAAATTTGTTTTAAAGCCTTTGATTGGCCTGCTGCCAACAGCAAAAGAGAAGCGAGATTGCCTCCATTCGGTTTAATACCGTCATGCAATATTAATATTGAACGCAAAATGAAATTTAACACATTTTGATAGATTGAAAGGCTATTGATATCAATATAATGGAAGTCACAACGATACCCCCCCAATAATATAGTATCGTCGAATTAATCCTATCAAAGGTCAAAATCGAAGAAAGCCTAATTTGATCGAACTAGTTTTTCACATTATTAGATTGGCAATCGATTTAACTGAAGGAATAATATTATTTATTGATTAGAAATTATTTTTTTACTATAAAATAAAATTCGTATCATTATTATGAGAAATTAAATAAATTATTTATGTTTGTAGTTAACTTATAAAATAAACCCTCCGTATATTGAGAAATGGATACTTTGCTGCAAAAATATTACCTAATACAATTCACAGGAAAAGTAAGGAAGATTTTTTAATGTTGAATAGTGGTTGGATTTGAAATTTCATTTAGCTTGAGAATTCTAAACATACAAAAAAACCATTTAAGTGAATCATGTTTTTTAAAATATTTTAATCTTCCTTGAGATTCTGTAAATCCAATTGTCAAGTACTTATTTGATCTTAGAGATAATTCTTTAAACTACTTTTCAAATTCTACAAGATCCCTGGTTTGATCTGATCTATGCCAGATTAATTTAGCAAACTTTGATGTTACATTTCCCATGATCCATCGAAAAGGACAATATCATTTGTGTTTATTTAGATACAGAAAATCTTGCCAAATGATCCAAACGCAAATCTTCAAACACCGTCGGTTAAACTCTTCGCTGATCAAATTTTGTATAAAATTACTACTACTAACAGAAGCTAGTAACGTGATATTTTCAACTTTACTAAAACTCTGCATACAAGATGGAAATATCATTGAAATGCTGTGAAAAATATTTGCTATTTTTCGCGTTTATAAAAATTCAATAAAAATAAAAAAATACTTTTAATTAAATCTATTAAATATGCTATTAGTTAACATGAAGTAACATTTTGGAGGGAATATAGTCCTATGTATATTTACCAAGTCAATATTTTCATGTTATATTACCGGCTGAAGCAAAGTTTTGAGTTTTGATGTGCGCAGGGAACGTCTTCCAAGGAGTTTGGGCTTTCAAATAGTGGACGTGCATTGCTAATTTAATCAATATCGTGCAACTCAAAGTCAAAAATCAGTAATAGTGGAAGAAATAGCAAATATAATACATTTGAACTTCATTCTGACCACGGCAATAGCTCAGGTTGAGTTGAAAGACGGGAGAAATATTTGGCGCGATTACTAACCATGACACAAACACAACGCATAATTTATTTCTGTTTCTACATTTCGAAACACCCACTTAAATGAATTTACGAGAGACCAATGAAATGCGAATTTCTTGTCTGAGAGTGTCCAAGATGTTACCCTGCTTATTACTAATATTTTAATAAACCTCTTGAAGACCTGTTGAAGACTTTACAACCTAAAAGGCTATGATAATGGGTCTCCGTTAATAACATCTTCAATATTTAAATGTAATTAATACGATCTAAATAAAATTAGAGTTCTTTATTGATTAAAATATGCGGTTTTCTTCAACATTTAGTTTCCGATATAATGTTTAGTGACAATTCAGGTATAACAGACGATTATTTTATAATATAAAATTGAAACGCTTGTTAATTACCTATTGCAATGACTTTGTGTCAAGATCGCTTACGCTGGGTCCTTTAGGATTAATTATTAACTCAGAGACGAAAAATCTACCAACGAAATACAATATATTTACATAAATTCCTGGTCATTATTTCATATTCGCCAATTAAATTTGTTATAATAAACAAAGTATATATGAAGTCATTAACATTCGGCGTTAGTTTCAAATAGTAACAAAGGAATTAAATAAATCAATGAAATATTTATTAGAATTTATTAAGGTTATTAGAGGGGCCTAGAAGATTAAATAAGCACTCCCTAAAAATACCTTTCGAGTGCGTCGATACCTTATTGCATGCAGTCGTAAGGCTTCAGCTTTAAAAGTGTAATTTAAATATTTAAGTGAGAAAATACTTTAAAATATAAATAACACACATATCCTTATGAAATAGCGCAGTGATTGGTCCAGTGAATCAATGAGCTATTGACAATCGCAATAAAAGCGGCAACTGGCTTTTGCCATTAGATATAAAAAGCATTTTTAATAAAATGATACTTTGTTTATTATTTTTCCCCCGTCATTTGGTTTTCATTTTTCCGACGAAGAGATTGTGATTTAAGTTTATGTCCTAGTCGTTTAATTGATTTTTATGCATTTTCATTTAATTTCACACTTCAATCTCGAATTTAAACGATACCAGTTGACGGACTGATCATTTCCTATTTTTAATCGTAATCCAGGATTAAATTCAAATATGTTTCGGGGTTTCATTCAATTAACACTATTATTGCTATTGTCCGCAGGAATACAAACAACTTTTTATAATTTTGAATTGTAGGAAGCAATTGACACCGAAGAGCAGAAAATGTAACAAATGATACGGGAGAGTGAACCAAAATGATAATGATCAACGTCAAGGTTCAAAGAGTCTTTCTTCATTTGACTTTCGCTTTCGGGTAATACAACATTCACTAAATGGGTAGCTCATGTTCCGAAGTTCAAATTTTACTGCCTATTAGCCTTTTCTCTTTAATTAAAAAAGGTGGGTCTGCAGCTTCAATTCATGGCTTTTCTGATGGTTGAGAAGGCTGATGATTCAACGTGACATTCCCCAATTTACAGTTTCAACACAACAAAGATGAAGTAATTTAAAATTCTAAGTTGGTAATGCTCCGTAAGCTGTGTTCACTCAACTTGATCTCATCTTAATAAAATTATATCAAAAAGCATAATAAAATTGTTTCGGCAACTTAATTCACCAGTGAGTAGTATATGCGCTTGAGGTTTAATTTACAAATATGTAGTCCAAAAGAATAAAATTTAACTGCCATACTAAATTTATGAAGACTATGTACATATACTAATCCCTGACGGACAGATCTCACGAGGAACAGTGATGTTATCGATGCTGCAAGAGTATTTCTCTCCACAAGCATTTGCATTCAGTCTGTAACTTTGCATTTCATCATTTTTGCTCAAATTCCATTAAGATGAGGATCTACGCTAGAACCAACTGAAAGTGACTTTGTTAGCTGTTTCAGCCGCAAGGGCTTAGTCAGACAAATCCTCTTCTTGGCGTCCAGATCGATCTGCCTTAACCTTGAATTTTTGAGCTTTCTTTTAATTCTCTTGAAATCTGATGACTTGAACGAAGATTTGTCGTATTGCCTATAAACATTAATATTCTGCTTAGTTTTATTTATTTTGAAAAAGTACAGATGAATTAGTTAAATGCTCGATTTTAAAATTATTGGAATGTTATTATATCATTAATATTAATTCAGTTATAAAATAAAAGAGAATTTTTATTTAAATTTTCTTGAAGATTAAAATTAAATATCTCCAACTGTGCCTAAATAATTTGCAAATATGAAGCATTTCGCTATTAATTTGCCTCATGTTCAGAGCAGATGAAAAGTCATAATGAAATTAACCTTTTTTGTTTAAATTCAGTGGTTAGAAGGGCTAACACTATAAAAAGTGAACACAAAGCTATCGACACTAAATATCACATTTTAGAACTTGTTTAAAATTAAATGAAAAAAAATGCAGATTCTATTTCTAAAAGTTCACCGTGAACAGTATGATCCACTCTGATCGATGTTTATGAAAGGAATAAAAGTGCAGAATTGCGTACGAAATTTTTTAATTAGTAGAGTAAAGTGTAATAGTAAAAAACATATCATATTTTTTAATACAAATAGATTGTTTATAAAAATTCAACGTATTAAATAAAATGTTGGATTTTGACAGTCAAAGAATAACATTGCATAATGTTGCATAGGCACGTAATATCGAAAGAACACCCAATTCAGTCCGTTTTCAATTAATGAGAATTAAAGTTACTGTCAAGAATGTTAATTCAACTCTTGGATCACTATTCTAAATATTGCACTCTTTGAAGGGGAAGGTAAAGTATGAAGATAGTGGACATACAATAGAAGTGGCTCAAACCGAGTCCTTCTCACCTGCGCGAACTTAAATATGATTATAAGAGGAATAAGACAGAGTCGTTGATCAGCTAATTTTTTTAGGAGGAACAGAAAGAAGACAACTCCTTTGTTTCCATTAATTGAACTTTCAATTGTGTTTATATTGGAATTCGCAGCTCAGAGGTTAGATAAAGGTTGCGCCATTCGAATAAAGCGAAATCCAATTGGCTGACCACAACAAAATTAATGTAATATTTATAATAATAATAAGGTATATTTTTCTGAGATAAATATAATTTAAATCGCACATTTCTGATAAAGATTGATTTAGAAAAATAATAATTACGCTACTTCTTGAGATATCAGTTTCGTACTTGGGATCGCTGAGCATTTTTATTGGATCATTCTTTTTCAAACACATACATGTTTGATAAGCAATGGATACCTATGGATACGGCCAATGAATAATCACACTTTGAATAATAATAAAATCTGTCTAGTTTATAATGTAGTTATGCATTTCCGTGGAAATATTCTATCTTTGAGTAATCAATGGTTTCCAATGGCAAAATTATAAAAGAATGAAACATTTAAAACATATTTTATCAAAATAAAACGTGAAAAGAGCGTGACAGGTAAAATGTGGAAATGCTGAAGCTAATGCATTCGTATGCAGGCATCAGAAAATTTGAACCAGCAAATTTTAAAACCGAAATAAACAAAGCATATTAGAACTTTGACATTAATGTTCAAATACTAGCGCATATAACTTTGTAAAATACCCCTAAACAACTAATATTCTTTAACCTGCGGGACTTCTGGTGAGCTTTACAAGGTAAAAATGACGTAAGCTGACGTCTTCCGCGACTTTCGCTGTCTTAGACCAATTAATGGCTCTTTAACTCTTACGATGGGAGTGAGGACAAAGGCCCAAACGCAACTGACTCTGGATTGAAATCGACGTTTCACTTCTGAAATCTCCTAGATTTTTCATTTTCCATCCCTTGTGACTTCTTAATTCAAGAGACTATGTTACCTCACTCTTCAATAGTTTACTGGATACGATCTTAAGTTCACACGGATTAAGAAAGTTTATTAACCCAGATAAAGGTAGCTCGAGTTAATTTCCAAAACCTGGAAAAAACTTCCCCTATCCTGCACAACTTTAATTTTGCTAGCATAAGTTGTTCCAACAGCGGAAACGCCCGTAATTTCCGTAAGTGCTTCAATACCGTAAATAATAGAGTAATATTTAATATATGCCACACAAAGTATGCTTAATTTCAAAATTTAATTCACTGTACAGGAAGCAGATATGTTGCCATAAACTTTAAATAATGCATTGTATTGTATTCATGTAAATGAGAATTTAATAAGCATCTTAATACCCTTCATAACTTCATTCAAAGGAACTCATTGCTCTGAAGTGAACATCATAATATAAAAATTGTGTTTGAATATGTTCTCCTTCAGTTACTTGTGGGTGGCCTTACCAGTCAGTGGATTAATGCGTACCTCTTCCGTGCTCTACGCCAAAAGTCACTGGCCTTTTAGATGTTTGGATCATCTTCAATTTGTAAAACAGTTATTACTATAAATTATGACAAGATAAAATAAATTATAAATTTTTCAACGTGGGAAAGTGTCTAAGTGGGGGTAAAAGAAGGAAAAAATATATGATAGGAGGCCAATTAGTGGTGATCGGAAAAACATTTGGAATAAAGTCAGATTATAGATGAGTAGCATTTCATTTGGTTTTTGAATTCAGTTTGTGCTACGTACTTAATGGGCAGTTCACACTCCAAAATTCATGTATCATAATTTATGATCTGAATGACGGGCCGGAAAAATAAACTCACTGGTTCTTACATAGGTTATGAGAACGCCATGATCTTGCCCGATATTCAGCAACTGGCAAGATGGCTAAAGTTTTTAACCTAGAGGAGCTCGTTGAGCATGCTCTAGTGATTATATATTCTACTGAGTAAGTGCGGGTTTCAATATATTTTT
>CAADRB010000005.1:1595305-1642814 GCA_900708905.1 Hymenolepis diminuta | reverse complement strand
GCTTTCCTAATTATCACCAAATTTGATTATCTGTCCTCACAAGTTATCTCTGTAGACCTTTAACCATTCCTGTGACCCGAGCACTCCCTAAACAAACATCGTGTTTTCTCAGCTGGCCTATGTCTCATCGACCCGGAAAAGGTAAACACCTCGGACGATAGTAGCAGACACTGCTTAGTCAACACCCAAAGTGTCGACTATAAATAGCCTCCCATGAAACACACAGACACAGAGTGGACCCCAGCTGGACCCCAGCTCGCCAGGCGCACCTCTCGTTGTCCAATCCTCCAGTTCTCTGTTTTTCCTCTGTACTCTGTACTGAGCTTACTCAATATAACCTGGCCTACGCTTTCCTCGGCGTTCCTTTTCTTTCATTTACTGTTGGCAATTTCACCTACAAACTGGTGACCCTCAACAAACTGGTGGCCCGCTACAAATAGGTGACTCTGTCGCTACAAATTGGTGACCCAGCCGCTACAACATGAACAATCATAAAATAGATTAGCCATCAAATACATTTTCGAGTTGAAAGTATTTGAAAAAATCAAAATATTTGTTATTTTAGTACTCCTGTTCGAGGCTTTTTCATCTCGTCAGTGTTCGATCGAAAAAATACAGCATAGTTTTTTTGAAATTACTTCGTAAAATATAATAATACGAAACATGAGTAGTACTATTCAAAATTAGTTGAAAATAACTCCCCTTCCCCTCTCTCCTCCTTATAGGTAGTATTCGATTGTGTTTTAGCATATAACGGCCGAAACACAGATATTCACCACTTAATCAAAGAGGAAACTCAAGAGTAATGGTGTATTTCAGTTTGCGTCGCCAAATTTGCTCTACGATGTACAACCTGGAAGCTGTCCAACGTCACAAAGATCAAATTTTTTCCTTCTTTAACTTTGGGGGAAAGAAATTAATTGAAGTGGCTACATTGACTATCACGACTAAAATCTGATAAATAGACATGGGGTATTGTAGGCGAGTATTCGCTACAATCTAGACGATGATTCATGAAATTTGATTTTTGAAAAGCAAACTGCCCACTTAGTAGATATTGTACCACCCAAATGCAAAAATGAAATTAAGTAAGAATTTATTTACAGTTTCTTGCTATTTATTTGTTAAGTTTCTCACAACTAAAATTATATTATTTTAGGTAATAATATTTGAGTTTAGAGGGCTTCTGGAAAATCAGTGATTCTGATCCTAAGTTTTCGACACACACTAGCTGTAATTTAACAAATATCGAAAGAGATTGCATTGCTGTAACAAGTTGCTTCATTCGCATCAATGTAGCGATTTTAAAAGTTACTATGTAACATAATAAAATGATTTTTTTATTTCCATCTTGTTTGAGGACATAAAGAGTTGAACTTTTGGAAAATCTACCTCATCCTCCGGAAGTCATTTCATGAGATTCAAAATACTAGGCTGATGAAATATGGATGAAATCATTAGCGGACATTGAAACATTTTCCGAAGAATTGAACTTAGCTAACGTATTATAAATGAATTTTAAAAAATCCCTACGTTAAAGTAATAAACAGAGTAGTGCTACATTTGAAATGGTGATCAGCTATTAAAGATGGGAAAGTATTTGGCCACCATAGGACAATTCGAAATCACATTTCGTTAAGGTGATGAAAAATGAGAAGCCGCCACATATCAAGCACTCTTTGAACAAGACGTAAACACGTAGTGAGGTGTGTATTAACAAGGTACTATTTTGTTCGTTGGGAAAAAAACAATGCCCCAAAAGCGTCTTTAATTGTTTGTGCCATTCAAGGATCCAACAATCGATCACTAATCTAAAAGAGGAATTACTGGAATTCGACTTGAGTACAACCTGAGTCAATTGCATTACCTATCTCCTATTAATTCCTGCACCTACTTTATGCCTAATCGAAACGTGAAAAATTTTACTTTGCCATGGCCACTTGCAATGTCATATAAATCTTGGAACGCAAGGACCTGACGCGGTAAACTATACCCAAAGTTTATTTACTCTCTGCCTCCACCCTTTGTTGTGCTATACTGCTATTTTCAATGCGTAATTGCCTTCCCATAAATACGGATTATTATTTTTCCTCTGTGTTCAAGATAACAGTTCCAATAGCCCACCTTTAAAATTTGTTTCGAAAAAATACAAAAGCTGCAGCTTTTATATCAAATGACTTTTTTTTATAAGAAGAACACGTTTCTAATTTATAAAACTGAACATTTTAACCAAAAAGCGTGACTCACTTAGCGACTTGAGTGATGATGGGGGCAAAATTGGTTGGTCCGTGGAGGGTGACAGTTTGAAGGGCGTAGCGGTAGGCCTCCATGACGCCAGCTATTCCCTGGCAAAAGGGATTCTCTGGATGGCCATTCTACAATAAAATATAGAGTATACTAAGTTATCATTTTCTTCAGTCATTACGAGGCCAAATAGGCAAATCAGACAACAATAAAGGGGGGCATAAATATTTATGGACTATATATAATAAATTAATCATAACAAAGCGGGCACAGGTAATAATTATTACATTAGGTTAAAAGGAAAAGGGTTTCGATAAATTTAGGGTAAAGGATTTATTATATTTTGAGCTCAGTCTATGGAGATATGTTCAAAAACATGAATAACTTCTCTTCGCATTAGTTAATAATTGGTAGAATACAATTTTATTGAGGAGTCGAATAATTTGGGGGTCGAGTTTAATAATTCAGCAATTAAAGGTAAATATTTTGAAAAATAATGTTATATAGCCTTAATTCTTGAATTCGTTTTGCATAAAGTTGAAAATTTTGAAAACTACAAAAAATTTTCCATTATCTTTCTGACATCCACTTTGAAAACGATAATCTGCGGCTTAATGTAACTTCGTTTAAACATCTCGAGATGTCTGAATGTTCTAGAATGTCTCAGGTTATTAACACACTATGAAGTTACTCAAGAGCCACGGTAATGATAGATCATTACAGAAGTACAAGGTCAGATCAACACAACATCTACACTTATTCGATTTCACCGAGGAAAAATACTCTGGAATGTTATTATGCCTAGATTCTTTCCAATAGTACAATCTTTCCGATGGGGTTCAAATGCTAGAAATGATGTAAAGTTGCCATTTTCTTTAAAAGCGGACCTTGCTGTCTACTATTTTGTAAAATAAAAAGAATATGATAATATTAGGTCACTTTTCAATTCGGTGTTTAAATAATCTGATAATGTATATAAAATTTTTGGAGAAGAATTTTTGAACCCCTGTAAAAGGAAGTTCACTTCATGATTTGTCGGAATGGGAAAAGGTCGGTTCCGGAAACGCTATGAAAAATGAAGACGTACATGATTATTTTAAAATGTTACTAAAAGATTATTTAAAATTGTTGGTTTGATAAATTAGTTGAAGTATATTTTAAATTATTTGGTTCACTGTGCATTAGATTTTTTTAATAAAATTAAAAATTTAAAAATTAAATAACAAATTAAAATCCCGCTTAAATTAGAGCAAATTTTGATTATTCTCAATCACTTCTAGGAATGTCAAACTGTGATACTACACCGTATTATTTACTAACAGAGTTCATATTGGGTGAACTCAAATGAGCTCTGTTGTGTCGGCATTATTCTGCTATCTTGAACAAAGGACGAAAGATGTAAAACTCGAATGCACAAATCGAATAATGTGAGACTCTTTTGGTACTCCGACCGTATTCTCCATTTCGGTTTGATCTCCCTTCTCTCTCAATGAAGTATGGTATTACTCAACTTCAGATGCTTTTCCACATAAAAGAATGGGAAAAAAGTTTCTTTTTCATGGATTGCGAATTGAAAAGTTTATTCCGCGCTCAAGGTAACAACTATGCTTCCTTATTTGCATACGTCACATCCCAAAAAACATTTGTCATGACACTAAAATTAATCAGAATTGGCATTCAAGAAGGAAAAAAATATATCTATAATAGCAATTTTTCTATTTATTTTTTTTCATTTGAATTTATTGTGGAAGGAGTAGAATCCTCGTAATTGTAAAATAATGCTCTTCTTTGTATTGGTAACCAGTTGTAGTAACAATATGCCACTTTTCGAAATTAAATACTAATAAAGTTAAAATGGAGTTTATCTAGTGTTAATTTTAGCGAGTACTTCAATCCTTAAAGCTCTTAAACGACGGATATTTTCAGGTATGAATTGTGGATCCATCATGTCGGCCTCTTTTTACTAAATAGACTGTTAATTCCACCTTGTTGCTAGCGAACAGGTACCATTAGAAGAGGCCATAACATGTAAAGGTTAGGCAATAAATTTCTCAAACAAATGCAGGTTCTCACGCGGACATTCATTTACAGCACAATAAAAAGAATACAGTAAATAATATATTGTCTTATTCCAACAAAAGCAGGGTAGTGGGCATATCACAACTTTCCTTCGAAAGTTGTTTATTAATGCTTCCGTCCTTTTAATTCAATATAATAATCCCCCTTATACATTCAATAATAACTTACATTTGTAAAGTTTTTTAGCAATAATATAATTGCATTTTATCCATAAAAAAGAGCTTTTACTATAGATCTATGTCTGCTTTAACCGGTGCTGTTATAAATAGCGCTTCTGCGGGTACCCATTGCGAATTTTCGAGAAATGGCCCTCAAATATTAAAATTCAATATAACGAATAATGGATATAAATAAAATTAAAAACTTAAAAGCTGTCAACTGATCGATTCTGAGCTGTTTGAATCTTCTAAATGGCATTCTGCTCACTGGAGGTACAGCGGTCAATTTGAACGTCTGTCAAATCAAACTTCTCTGGGTCGTTGTCAGGTAATAACAAGAGAGTTAGGAAAATGAAAATTACAAATATTCGCTATTAAAAGATATTCTTCTTCTTCTCGATTTTATTGGAGATAGAATAAAATAGTATTCATGTATCTTCCTTAATCTTTGGAACTTTGACCAGTTGTAATAAATCTCCCGAAAATTCCGATTTGTACAAGCATTTTTAAAATTAATTCTATGGAAAAATTTATTAATAAAATAAGTAACCAGTTATAAATATTTCCAACCTGAACGAGGCAGCGAATGGAATTTTTAGGAAATTAAACACTAATGTGCACTAACCCCCAAATGTATATTTTTAACTGTGCGGTTTAAGCTCTATAGATAAACAATATCAAATGCAAGCTTCTCATGAGAATGGCTTAAAATGACCTTAACCTATCGAGGTCAAATGATTTGAACGCCTCTTTTTAATGAGCCTATGAAAGTATTGGGCTAAGTTAGCCAAAACTGGCCTGATCCATACACGAATTTCTCGTAGTTACGATTTTAAACATGCTCTGATCACTATGAGGTAATTTACATGAATAAATCTACTTTTAACTTACCAAGGGGAAGTTATGCGAAACCAAATTGTCCGGAGGAATTCGAGCACCAAAGCCGTAGGCAGGAAATAGATTATCACTGTAACCAACAAAAACGAAAATGATAAATTATCTTTACTTTACTTTAAAATGCCATTTGAACGTTTTACGTACTAAGCTTATGCTTTGTTTATGAAATGCTCGACGCTTTTTAAATAACATTTTTAAGGCTTAGACTTTGCTTTACCTCACCATGCAATTTGAAGACCAAGTAGAGGTAGAGAATTTTTAAAATAGAAGAGTTACCATTAGCTAGGGTTTTAATCCAAATAATTTTGCCCTGACAACAAACAACCCCCAAAGAGAGCGTTTTACCCTCTCCATTATACTGCCCGTTGTCTGTCCCCAAACCAGGTCAGCTACCTGTTCATACTCCATAGTAAAAAACGTCCGCCCAACTGCCCCAAATAAAATTGGTGAGTATGGGTATTCGACCTCTTTAACAATTACTAAATTTGGACATTTAAATGTGTTTAATAAAGCAACCCGGGAAGGAGATTTCAGCATTAATAGGACTAAAGATAAGTAACTTATTAATGTGGACATCTCTGGTTGGTTATAAGAGAGCTAATTGTATGACAAGATATTATTGACTGAGGATGACTGAGAGTACTCTTTTAAGGATCAAAACGTATGCATTCATTTGATGGACAGCTGGTTTAATAGTGTAATCTATCATATCTTATCTTGAGCACATAGATTTATGTGACTACAGTAAAATATTCTCTCTGGATAAGTGGAGGCATGGCTGCAAAGGTATAATTCGAGGCATCACATAGGAGAATTTATTCATGGAACTTCGACTTTTCACTTCTCTACTTATTAGCTCAGACGATATGCGCATATTCGAAGACGGGCTTACACTGAATTTAATGCCAACATTGTGAATGACATTGTGGTCCGTACCGGTAAAGCCACCTCCAACTTTTGTAGGATTTGAAGCTTCTGAAAATAGGCGCAAAGGGCATAACTGATCAGCATGCATATGGAACAGTGAGCCGATCAATAGTGAAAAGCATTATTTTCCTTCTTATGAACAATCGCTCACAATTAGCAGTCATGTACTTCACGGTTTTTGGCTCAAAATTAGCTTAAAGAAGGAATTTATACGATTGCCACATTAGATAAAAGAACTGGAAGATTATTTTAGTGAATTTTATGAACCTTCAGATAAATAATAAATACTTGTCTGCCCTTTAAAGGTGTTTCCCCCGACCAGACAAAACACCATGCAGTGAACATGTCTGGACTAGACCTTTAAATTGCCCGTGATATCAGTGCGTCAAGGGTTTTCCATTTTTTTATTGAATTTTTGTAATATTCGTATATGGAATGTGTGAACAAATCCAACGACCATCTGAATATAAGTCTGAGTCATAAATTTGTGTTTTAATAGCAAAAGAAAATAAATTTCAAATTAACATAATAAGTAATTTTTCCATCTAAAATCGAAGTCGGCAGATACTGGGGAGCAGTTTTCTAAAGCACACCCACTTATGATGGTGTAAACCTCTACTCAGTAAATAAAGGATCGCAAACGGGGGGTAAAAGTGATGGGAATATGATATTTTATCCCTAGTTCATTCAGAAAAATGATATTGAAACACGTATTTCCATTCGAGGTCGCTTTGATATCCTCTGTTTAAGAAACTTGCATTGTATCACCGCTCAGTTTACCGCTATTATTAATTTAATCATCACTACACTGAGATTTAAAAATGAAAGTGAAACTTTTATCAGATACATGGAGTAGGAGAATTGCAGACTTCACGTGAGTAGAAGATAAATGGGTTGTGCAAAAATATTTAAATATCTGCGCATTACTCAAAAATATTCAAGGGAGGAATCAAACTGACCTATCGTAATCACTGATAATTTCCCCAACAGCATGCAAGGCCACGGCGTATTTGGAAAGTTGGTCCCGTGTGCAAAAGTGAAGGGTCCCCGGTACTTGGGGACACCCATTGCTCGCCGTAAAATCAATAGCGATGCAGCAACTTAACTCCGTACTGCGGTTAAAAACAATTAATAAGAGTCAAGGAAGTAGATTTATAAAAAAGAATCAGATATTTCAGGAAAATTGTTAATCGTTTCAAAAGCCAAAAAATCTCCACCTTATTTTGGTGTCAGAATTGCCCACTTAAGTTTATAAATCACTAGTTAATATTATGTGTAACGGTCCTCGCAGTTGGGATTAAATTAATGATAAAATATTATCATTAGTCATTCTCCCTTAAATAAATACTTGACAAGCAGAAGTGTCTACCACTCAAAGCGACATTTTGCGACAACTGTCTATAAAAAAGGAACGCTGCGGAACGTTCACAGACGATAGTTGAACGGGCATCAATTCTGTTCGTTAAAGAAAAGAAATATTTTGTTCTGCAACAATGCGTTGTGATAGACATTATAATGTTAAGGCAAAATATGAATGTAATCAAATGTAATGCACTTATTACAGGTACGATAAGATTTCAAGTAGAATTTAACAAAGTCTGATCACCTTTATTCGTGACATTTTCAGCGCCATATTCAACCTCGAAGTGCGTAAACTTCGATGAAAATTTAATATATCCCGCTATCTGTTGGAATATTGTAACTGTGTAGATTGTTCTTTATTATTATAAACCACAGCAATACAGAACAAAATTTACAGTTTTTCGTTGTGGGAAATCAATTGCAATAGGGTATAATTCAATTAAGAATAAGTGGTGAGGATAGAAAAGAGTACAACGATTAAGTTAATTTATTTCATTTTGGGTTTGCTGTTTTATGACCCAAAATTAAAATTTCATTATTTGTTCCCTGGATTACTGATCAAAATGTTATCCATAATCGCTAGTACTTATTGACCGATTGATCAATTATGATCAATTGTCATATTGAAACATCAATCTGCCCTTTCAAAGGCCGAAAGGTCAACACGATCTTTTATTATCTTAAGCATTTTACATAGCCTTAACGCAGCAAAGTTTATATTAACGGAGTTCACTCAAGGCGAGCTCCAGTTGTAGTGCAACAAAACGAGCAAATTACGTTCTGCACAAGTTCTCCAGTTTGGAAGTCTTACAGAAATTTGTTTTCCTATCGCTGATTGGTCTGTTTTTTTTAAATTAATCTTTTCATTTTTAAGTAATATTTATCTTAGTCATGATTGAATGTAAAAGCTCAACTATTTGTGTAAAATCCACGAAATTAGATTCACGGGGACTTAAAATGTCTCTCAACGAATCGCCGTATCTTGATTTCAAACTGAAGATCTTGTTTTTTGAACGTTATTTTCATTATAGTGTGTTATTTTATTTACTCAACTAGTGCATAAAAATAAGACTTTTTCACTGAACAATTTATTGTAGATCCTAACCACCCCAATGTCCATATCAAAATGAGGAAAATATGCTTAGAATTATTGCTGATTCCGGTATTTTTTCAGCGTATCCATTTACAAATATTCCACTAGGATTAGAAATGTCATTCCGATATATGAATAGCAGCAACGACTGTTGCTCGAACCCTCGTGAGTCCTGCAAACTTAAAAATCCACACATCGGATACAGCAGACGCGCTGCATAATAATTTTAAATTTAAGTATGCTCATTAAAGTGGGGGTGAAGGTGTTTTCACGCATATAACCTTCCGAGGTAAAACACCAACTGGAAAAGAATGTCAAAATACAGTAATGGCACCCGTAGCGTCTTGCACAGATTTTCTCTCTTATTCCAACACTAGAACTTGAAAGGTTCGCATACTAGCGTTCAAGTTGTATGCTTTCTACGATCTTCATTCTGATACACGACGATCTGACTACAAGGGTTTGTTGCTTGACTTCTTCGCCAATCGTTATGCTTATCTAATAGTGAATTCCTCCTCAATCGTGATTACTCTTCTAATTACTAGACCTGAATTAGTTTAAAATTATGAGAGACTTCAGTGTTTCAAACGACAGTAGGCAATTTGTAAATTTTCCTCTTCTTATGCATGCACAGCTTCAATTTATTGCATGAACATTTTAATTATCGCTCTTTTTTGCAAGTGTAAACTAATATAAAAGTTTTTTACTCAAAGATAATTGCTACTTACCCTCCTTGTACGTAATCAATGAAACTGTACACCTTTTCAACGGATACTTCATTTATTAACAGCTAAAATAAAAATGAAAATTTTGATGCAAAAGTCGACATGCACTTAAATTTTAAAATTCATATTATTATGCCAAATTTGAGTTAAGAAGGAAATAAAATGACCAGAAGTGCAGTAAGATGACTATATTTGGTAATACAAGTGCATCTAATATGTATTTATGTGTTAGTAAATATTGTCATATTTCAGCGGAAAAACTCCAATATACAAATAAAGATAGTACTGTTATTAAAACAATTCCAAAATCTTCTTCTGTTTTATTTAATGAATATTATAATTATGTTACCAAATTTGACTAATCATTGCTCTGAGATCGGCCCCGTGTTACACTCTCTAATAATAAAATGATTGTAGAATGCGGGAGTCCAAATATTCTTTGTCTATTTGGATTCTGGATGAATTGATTTTTCCGCTCATTGATTGTTGTTGGAAGGTCAAATTTCAAGGTTTATTCTCAGTTTTCTAGGTACATTAAATGTTGTGATATTCGGAGCTTAGAGTTCAGTTGAATAAAGTGAGTGATTTGGACATGCAATTTCAAATCACTTGTACATCAAAGTACATACAACTAACAGTGCTGTTTAAAAGTAACAAATGATACTAGGATTCACCCCAAGTGTACACTTTATTCACTGTAACTATATTAACCACTGTCTGTCGAGTTTAAATGCCTTTGCAAGTCTCGTCTACCGGTTCATGCCTCTAAGAAGATAAAAATAGATCAAATCATAAAAAAAGTGACTTTGAGATCACTGAACCGTATAAAGTTGAGGAAAATAACTCAATACCTCCAGAATTCGATAAATTATAACACTTGACACAGAGACTTCTTCATATACTCCTTTTCCACCACCTATTTCGGCCATGGCCGGTGTATTTTAACATTTCTCAGTTAATAAACCACCTAAAATTTATTCCACACTGTCATAGACAACAGTTATACCTCAATCTCACTCTGATATTCCACAAAATAAACGCAGTCTTATGTTCTTCCTCCGGCATTTTGGATTCACAGTTATGCGATCCCGAAAGAGACCTCGATTATTTCATTACTTTTCATTTTTGAAAACATAAAATGTTAAATAATCAATAAAATTTTAATTATGATGTTTTAAAAAGCTAAATATAAAGTCGAACATGATTTTGATAAATTATTTAAAAGGGAAATTATTTACAAGCTTGTAAGGCCAGGGTCACTTAGTGACCTCATTTACATCACCTGCACCAGTGATTTAAATATTTTGCTACTAATTTGGTGACTTAAATTATGGGTAGTTTGTATGTACTTAACTGCAACCTTAGTAACTAGTAAGTTTTGCGGTAAAAAACACAGGAACGCACTTCAAATTAAGAAAAATTTTAATGTAGCGAATTTTCGGACGTATTTCATTTGTAAATTTAACGATCCTAATAAAATTGTAAATATAGACTTCAGCGGAAATTAAAATCGTACTGTCTAATTTTGGCCGTATTCAAAAACATTCCTCCATAGGTTTGTCTTCAATGTAAAGATAGAGAATTAATAATCAGTATTTATATAAAATTTCACCAAAGAAATGCATTCTGCTCTCTGACGGATAAAAATCTAGCGTTGTGGAATGGACCGCTTTCTAAAATTTGCCTAATCACTGCTGAATAAGCACCCCTATCTTCCTAGACAAAGGGACAATTGCCCAAATTTAGTGAGATCTGAGTTGGTAATATATAATTTGATCAAAAATAATGCAAATTTTTCATCTTCGCATATCTTTAAGAAGGAATATGCAATTAGCTGATCGTCAAGGAATAAAATGTGAATTTAAAATCATGGAGGTCAATGTGGAGAAATTGTTTCACCGTTAGATATTTGTCTAGAGCATTCATTAAATATTCAGAATACAGTGACAATGATATCTACAAAATATTTTTAAAAAATAATATTTTCTTCAAAAATAATCCTTGTATGTAAGATTTTTTATTTTCCGCCTTTTATTTCCTTTTTATTCAAACGAACTTATTCACATTACGGTGGTAAATGGTACTTATTATAAATCAACCAATTGGTAGGAAAATGTACGTCCTATTTTGGCATGGTGCTTTAGGTCGTTTTGTATTGTGGTGTTGCCGAGTTGTGTTTGTAACTGGCGCAATTTTTAGAGAATTTAGGAGTTGGTTACGTTATCCTACAGAAGAGAGCAGATCATAAAAATGTCATTACAAAATGATATAAACCGGTCAGTGAGCACTGAACATCATTGACACGTATTTCCTGCAATCCAGGGGACGAATCGTGAACTTTGAGTTTCGGGACGTGAACTACCTAGTTGGTAAATTTAGACTCATCTCAATAGTTTACTCAACATTGAAAACGTGCTGCTTCATAAATATCGGAGATATTAACTAAAATATGACCTTGAATAATTTTTTTAAAAAAAATCCTCCATTTTCTCATGCAAAATTTAAAATTTAATGCTCCGGTAGAATCACAAAGGATTTCGTCACACATGTAAATTGCTTTGTGCAATTAAAAGAAAGAAAACATAGCTACTTCATTAAAAATTACAAACTTAGCAAAATAGTTGAGCAGATCGAGATGGACTAAACAAAACACTTGTAGGCATTATTTTCTTATATTCCTTCAGGTGCTTATTGGATAAATGTGAGTTGATTGAAGGCACATTCCTTACCCCATATATATACCCTGGTTGCAATATTCTTGTCATAATAAATCACAAATCAGTTTTGATATTGTAAGCTAAGCGGAATATTGAGATAGATGCATGGACACATGTATATATTATATAAGAATTCCCTTTAAACTCCAAGGGCAGGCACAAGAGATCCAAAGTGCCGAGGGATTTCCAAAACTTTGAAGATTTTAAAGTACAGAATAGACAGACGGAAACGGGTAATATAAATAAAGCAATCAAATTTCTACTTATTAGTGAAATTTTACATAGAACTCAACTTACCACGCCTGAATTCACGTATGACTTTTTCCGGCGCGCCTTCTTGGGATGAATTAACTAAAAAAAAGACAAAAATAATTTAAAAAAAGCTTAAAAATAATAGTTAAAACAATTAACTATTCTTTCAAATCAAAATTAACAAAAGCTTTAAATCTCAAGACCAATTGTAATTGTTTTATGCATTTAAGTATGGCAAACAATTTTTAACCAGATTTATGAAAGATCCATCTTTAATTGCTAAAATGCAGCGAATCAAACACCTTCATTCTGTCGAGTTTTATTCCTTTCTGTGGCGCCTAAAACTAATTTACAAAATGCGTTTTCCCTTTTGCTCCTTGCAAGCTTACTGTTTCCCACTTCAGCGAATTGATTGTAATCAAGGAAGAAACAACTCTTTAAGCTACTTTCGTGTTCCTGAGACATAAGTGGCTGCAAAACGATCATTCTGAAACTGCTAAAGCATTCAAATCAAGAAGCAATAAAACAAAGGTAGCAGTCTTACGTGGAGGGAAATGGGCTGGGATGAGCGCATTCGAAGAAGTTGGTTTATCGTTACTCGAGTCTCTCCAATAAGAGCCTCTCTAAAAAGTGTATAAAGTTCTTTTGAAAAACGAATATGTTCGAACCTCGCCTTAATAGAAAATGCAAATATTTATTATATATATATATCTTGCGATCATAAGGGGTTTAGTAATTAGATATATATTTATTCATTCACCTCTAATTTCATTATCGTTATTTTTAAATGGATGCAAATCACGTGACTCTAGATTAAATCAGTAAATAACATGAAATATAATTTTTTAATGTAAGATTAAAATAGTAAAGACAGAAAAAATGTTTTGGAAGAAATAAAACACATGAATTTTTTAAAGTAGAAGGCTCACCTAACGATAAATACTCCTTTAAAGGAGAAAAGGTTGCTTAGTAAATCCTAATGAGGAACGTACAAAATTCAAGTCACTCAGAATTTCAACAATTTAGAATCAGTGTATCAAAATACACGAAGGTCTAGTGGAAAAAGATATTTACTACTAAAAAAGAAAGCACGATCGGAAATCACGCGAGATTTATAAATATTCTTTGCATACAATGGTATTGCTAATTTAAAAATAAATAAGAAATGAAAATTTATTGACCCAGTATTTAAAATATTTCTTATGGTAATTCAAAACACTGTTTACAAAATGTCACCTTAGGCGGGTACAAGTAGAGTGTAGTGTTTCGAATTGAAGTGGCCAGTAAAGTTAGAATATCGAATGGTCTTGTCATTTTGAAGTAATGATTTTTTCACATTTTACTCCCTAGGCAACGTTCATAGCCCAATTTCCCCACTTTCAGAATTTACAATTTGTCCGATTGGTTCGTGTTTGAGCTCAAGCTTTCATGTAAACTTTCTCTTCAAACAATTGATGTTTAGGTGAATTCCTTAATTACCCGCCTCCTGTGCAACTAGTAAATAAGTGATTTCACAAATTTTTCTGATATTGCCGTTATTGCTTTCATATTTACATCCTCGCAACTGCTCTTAAAAAGTGTTCTTCGTATTTCCTTGATCGGTAATATATATTTATTTATTTATTGTAAAAATTATTTTCAGATTTCAGAGGCTCTTTATTCTGTGACTCAGTCCAATACTTTCCTTCCTAAAACATTATTTGAACAAATTCAATTACCGCTTTTGTTTAAATGCTGTCACCAATTTAAAGTTGCAATTTTGGCTTTTTGTCATTAGTAATAATAAAATTTATTTGCATTAAAAGTGAATAATCTAACTCACCGGCCACTTCGATTCCAGTCAATACATTGAATGAGTATCATTCTATAATTTAAAAATAAAGTTTTAAATGCTAGAGGCAATAAATAAATAAATAATAAAATTCAATAATTGTCGTATCATAAAATATGTCAATTAAAACGACAAAATTACAACAGCTTCGCTAAGTCTAAAACGATTATTAAACTTGGTAATATAAATTGAAAATTTGGAATACGCAACATTATTCCATAAAAAATTATAAATTATGAGAACCTTTGCAGATAGCATCGGTCACTGGGATCCGGAATTTTAAATTGATCTAGATCACAAAGTGACAGAGTGGCGAACGCTCCCTCAGGATTTTGAATTCAAAAAATAGTGACAAACGAAGCCTGTCCACAGTGGCAGGTAAGTATAGGAGGGTGATATAAGTTTTAAATATTTAGGTATTGAAGAATTTTTACACTCGCTTTGGCGAAAAAAAAGCATTGAAATATTACAGAAATCATTACATAATTTTACTATTTAAGTACACGAATTTGGGACAGCTGAATCGAATTTCCCTAATTAGGAAAATGTTATTTGCTGTTAATAAGTACATTTTCTCGAAAGTAGCGCAGGATTGACACAACTATTTCACTTCAAGTAATGATATCTTAAGTGGCGAAGTGTTTGATAGACGGGATGTTTTAGTTGGACAAGTGTTTAAAACACTTCATTTGTCGGTGTATTTTTTGTTTTTCTGTCCCTTTGATCGCGTTTCTGAGAAATTTGAAATCTGCGTGACAATTTAACAAAAACTGCAGATACTTTGTTTATCTAAATCGTCAAAAGCCTTGTTAATTTGCAATAATTTTTTCGGGCTACATAGTCAATTACAGTGCCTCAAATTACTACTTCAGGCTCATGAAATATTGTAAAGTCATGAAAGATAATTTGAAATACTTTATATTGTTCCTGTGTCTCTTCTTACTCGAGTTTAAAAAAGTACGTAGAGAACCAATCAGATAAAAATAATGGAAATGAATTTATTGTCATCTGACTTTTCAGAAACAATCATTAATGATAATTTTAAGATAAATTTAATAGAAATTAGTTAAATCAATAAAATCAAATCAAGTTAATATGAAAATTCTCAAAGAGGTGCAGAAAATTTTTGGGAAATATTAATTGAGTTAGAATTTTATTTTTCACAAAAATTTACTGAAAATTAATTTCTCCGGTTATGAAAAATTAGCAGTGATGTCAAACTCAAATTCATTGTTCTATTTTCTCTGAAATAAACAACTTGATAAATATTCAAAATTGGGTGTGTTTTGAAATCTCAAAGCAAATTTATCATTTTAATTCAGACGCTATTTAATTGAATTATGTGATGATGATGATGATAATGATAATGACTGAGTAACAAGATAAAATAATTATTAATTCTTTAATTATTCTGAATAGCTTTAATTAGATTATTATTTAAACGCTATTTTCGTAGTCAATATTTATCTGATATTTAAAAAAAACCCTAAACCAGAGTTAAACAACCATTTCGAGAATAGGTAGCAGCAATTATAACAACTGAACTACTATAAAAGGTGCATTGCAATCATTAATAGATGAAATGGGAAATAAAGGAGGTTCCAGTTTTAGCTGTCAGAAAAAAAACTTTTCTACACTGAAAGATAATAACATTTATATATAATGAGTTCAATGCTTGAGTTTGAAAAGGTATTAAAGTATATTAATTGTTAGCCATTTAAATATACCAATTTCAAAACTGCTCGGCTGATTAATTAAAACAAAAGTGATCATGCGAGGAGTACATTTAACATCTTCGTTATATTGCCTACTTGATTTAACCAAGAAACTCATGTATACATTAACCGTGAATAGATAATGTGCTATTTATATGCAATAATTAAATCGCTTTTAAGCTACCTGAATATTCTATAACGCACTTCAACTTTTGTCACTTTTACTCTGCTCTTATTTTAATGTCTCCTGTCGGTGATTATAAATAAAAGGTCCCATATGAAATAGACATGTATAATTTCATCTGTTTAGGCATTTAGAAGAATTAAATTTACCTCAACTGGAAAATTTTGCGATTTAATAGCGAATAGAAATACAATATTACACAAACTATCCTTCATTTTATTTGGAAGGAAGTAGTCAGGAGTAATGAAATGCTATTTAAGAGCAGGCTTGTGCTTCTTTATTCTTCCCTTTTAATCTTTGTCTTAATATGAGTTTCCATCGAGTAATAACTGCGGAGCTCTCTCGGAAAGAGCGCTTTTGTCACAATCACTTCTGTTCAACCACCAGACGTTTGAATTCTTCTCATATTATTGTACACAAATAGAGTCGAAAAAATCAAATACATTAACATTAGCGCTCCCATCTACTATCCAGAAGTCTACCAATATTGAGCTGGTAAGAGGAGGTTTGAAACGGTAAACTACCCTTTACAAAGTCGTTAAATTATCAGTCCCAGTCTGACTAAATTTAGAAGTCAGTAATTGAAAACATCTGTCAGATATAGAAAAGAATTGAACTGTGTTATGGGAGTTTGTTTACTACAAGGTCATTGATGGACCATCGACAATTATGAGGAGAATAAAATGAAGGTATTGAGAGTTTGTCTTCTAATAAGAGATGGCCTGTTAAAATTGATCAATGATATATACGGGCAAAACTTAATATTACCTATATTCTTACATTTATACGCTCATATAGGAGGAGTTTTAATGAGAACTTCCAACGCTCCTAGTGGTTAGAAGGTGGAGGCATAATTTTTTATAAAACCTATCCAAATCAAATATTCGGTGATATTTGGAAGCTACCTGAGGTTCGTATATGGAAAAAATGTGTCGAATATTAATCATTTTCAGTTCAATTGAAATTAACCTGTTGATTATCAAGCGAAATTATTTTTTTCTAATTATGGTCTATCCCAATTAGACATATGTACAGAAGCATTTTTCTTTACTAAAGTATGCAAATCTGCATACCTTCAGATGACGTACCTATTGTGATGAACTTTCGGATTTTCGGGGAAGATAACAAATCCAGGGTGATAGTGGTAAATTTTTCTTACAAGTCTAATATCCGTAAAGCTCTTGTAGCTGATAGCGTTATAGAAAGAGCTCCAGTTTTGAAGATCTCAATATAAGATGGAAAAATCCATGTTAGTGGCTCTTCCAAATGCTCAAACTCAGCTACAACAAAGCAGAAATGGAGCAGTTGATGACCAAATATTTTATGAGGAAGAACGGAGAGAAGGCATCTGAATTTGTAATTAAGTGAAAGATCATTACCTACAAAGTATGTACTAGATAACGGAGGAAAGTGTTTCGATTTTGTCTCCGTCCAATTCGGAGGGAACGATTTCGAGCATCCTAAGCTTTTAGTGAAGTCATACTGTAGCTATTGTTAAAATTTGTACATTAATTTTCAAATTTTAAATCGATGTAGCAGAAAAAGACTGATCATCAAGTGAATTTTTAAAGAGAACATAATTGAAAGTAAGAAATGAACATTCCATTTTAGTCAAACAATATGTGAATTCTGTAAACAAAAGAACGTTATTTTTCTGGTGGCATTTGACAGACACCTTATTTTCTGAGTTATAAAAAGAATTCATTTCTAAGTTGAAGTGACTTTGAATAGTAAAGTATGAAAATGAACCATAATGATTACAAGGGTCTAGTTTTTTCTCCCAAAGTTCCCTCTCTTACACTTTTTTGGCATGAATAATGCAAATTGTCCCCATTTTTCTGCATGTTAGTGATTTCTCATAAGTTAATTAGCCACGTTTAGCCAATTAGACTTACAATATCGCAAATGTTTTTCCCATAAACAGCACATATTTTGCTCCTTACATTTCTCTACCTTAAGAATGTAGCCAATCAACTTTCCAGAGTATAATTAATAGACACGGAGAATAGAGAGTGTGTTTTTATCTTTATAAACTGCTCCTGCTACTCCTATCCGTAGTGTTCTCTTGAATAATTTACGTTTTCAACAGCTAATTAGCCTGTTTTTTTCTCCTTTCCTTTGTGAATAAAATAAAAGAAGTTTGATATAGCTTGAAATACATTCGATTAATTAAAAACGACAAAGTACCACTGTAATTCGACTTAACTAACAATATTTTTTGCCAAAGTGTATTTAGTGAGATAACTGTCAATAAATTTTATACATTAAAAGGACGTCTTTGAAAGGAGCTTGTTGACATCAGTAGGCTATATAAAAATGATAGAGAGAACTAATTTTCAAACCTACTTTTAGTTCCAGAATCGAAGGTAATTCAAGGGGATAGAGAGATTTGAAACAATGATTTTAAGCCTCGGAAATCTTGAAACTGTGTTCGAGAACAGGTTCACATCAGGTATCAACACTTTTTAAAATTTAACAGCTGTGCTACTCAAATCGCTGCAATACTTGGTGACCTATTGAAGAGGGTGCGAATTCCCTTCCTTCCCTATCTCATATATTACTTCTACCTCAAAATAATGGAGGAAGTATTAACCGACTTAATATTAATATGAGGGTTTGTTAATTTTTTGGACCTTCGAAAGACATGAAAATTATGAAGGACAAATTTTTAAATTAATATTTTAAGTAGTTAAATATAATATATAATTCTGTATTATTGCAAATTCGATACGTGCCTATTAATATTTTAAAATTAATGATATTATAATTTTGAATTTGACCGGTGCGGATAGCAATCCAACCCAGAGAACAATTAAAAAATTATACTGCTAGTTAAACATTCTTTTTAAAAAGAGAAAAATAGAGTTAAATTATAAATAAAAAATTATAAAATAAACGACAAATTTTGAAATTACTGGGAATAAAGATGACTTATAAGGTGGTATAACAGAACCAACATTATTTTTAAAACAAAGTCACTAACCAATAGAATAAATCATGAATATTTTACAACTGAAAAAATGTAGTGAATATTATTAATATATAGGCCAATATCATGGGGTTATTTTTCTTGAATTAGTATGTTATGGAAACTTTGAAAAGTTACAATATTTCCTGATGCATGTAAAATTAGCTACCAGTTAAATAAAAAAATGTAATCTGTCTCTAATAAGAAAACATTTAAACAAATAAGTTCCCCTATTTAGTAATAAATAAGGCTTTCCTACAGTCGTCTTAACAGCACCGTGGTAGTTAACTTCCCCACTGGGAAAATGCAACTCCCAGCGCCATTTTCATCCCCAGGGAATTGGAAATAAGAACGGCAGGAAGAATTTCAGGGAGAAGATATTAGGCAGCTATGTATCCGTTTAATAAACAAATGAAATAATACTGCTAATCTTATATTATTCTTTTTAACATCTCTAGTGGTTGCATTTTATTCTAAATCAGAAATAAACTTCTGACCAGCGTTTCTCAGACTTTCTAAATTAAAACGAAGGAAAATTATACAAAAACTTATATATTCATTTTAACTCTCCATTATTTGTCTGGCTAAATGCGTTCAAGATACTTCGATACTGATTTTGTGGTGGCCTTTTCTTTAAAAGATATATCAAATTACTGTGTTCCTTAAGCTTCCCAAGCCCAGGGGGAGAAGTGGTCACAGTGCTTGACTTGAGATGAGGGAAAGTATCCTGAAGCCGCCTTTAAGAGGAACGCACATTCCGCCATCTCTCATGCTGACCAGAATTAACCAGGGCACCAGGTCACACCGTACAACTGAATAAGAATTGATCTCCTGACCTCTAATTTGTCACATGCCAGGCTAAACACTGCTCCAATTGCGCTAGATATCTGAAGTACGGTTTATAATACCTGACCTCAAGCAAAGTTTTGGAATAACGGTAAAGTGTAATGCTGCGAATGTATGCGATTGTTTGTAGAATGAAAAAAGCAATAGTTCCACATTAGTAGAGGGGTCACTGCTCTGCAAGTATAGCAAAATTCAATGGCCACATGGTCGATTTCTAGACATTTTAAACCTTTGAAATTGTCGGAAGTATATTTATAAGTTTACAGCTATTGATTTTATCACCATTTGTCAATCCAATTCTCTCTTTTTGGGGTCATTCTACGCCAATCGTTCTGCCTCAGCCAATCTTCAATAGTACTTTAATATCTCCCATTAGCGACAAATATTCACTCCATTCAACTCTAGTGGGAAAGTCTTTTTGCCTTGCAAGTTAAGCACAAATTAACCCCCTTGTAAGCAACTTATCACGATGGCCAGGCCTTATAGGTGGAGTGTGTTAAGGGGAGTGGGCGGGAGGTAAAAGAAGCGTGAATCAGCATCATGCAAATACCATAAAAGGCACAATTCGCTGACTACTTGTGTCCTGTCACAAAGTAAGATCAAGAGGGAGAATCAACAAGCGTGGTATGGAATGTTGTAACTTGTTGGGGATGAAAAAATTAACAACGTGTGCAGGGAAGAAGGGCCGCTGTATCCAAGACTCGCGGCAGCGAAAGATGGAGAGCATGCATTAATTCTACTACAGACTATAATCAATATTAAAAAAGGAGGGAATTAATTTATGATGCAGACATTTAAATTACGAAATTTTGAGGACTTAATTAAGACTTACTACTGAAACCATGACATATATTATATATCACGGGAAACAAAAGGGCCAAAAACCTCAATCCTAGTGCAGAATTCGTTTGTAAAAACATGAAAGTCTTCTTAGAGTGTTCTCATTTTAAAAAGGAAAAAACTTTGTCATTTATCTCTTCTTAGAGGTTAAATGACTTGTTTATAAATCTTTTAAGATCATTAGGAAAATTATTATCTACGCCAAAGTTGGGAAAAGAGAAGTTATCGTGATGAGCAGTTCTGATGAGTAACTCGCATTCTGCCAGAATTACCTAGAATGGTTGGTCACCCACTGCGCCGAATGTGTACCGATGAGCATTGCTCCCGTGACCTATAAACTGGCAGATGATAACTGCCACTGCGCACTGCCACTGATTTCGACACGTTACTTTCATGCTATATGACAGGCCATGGCATGGCGAATCCATTTGTCATTCATCGATTGGTCCGTTTTGACCAATCATATGACTCTCACTTATTGATTCACTCTTCTCCGACCAATCGGAATCTGGAGAAATCAAGTTTAGAATGTATGAGTAATTTCTAAATTCAATTAATAAATCTCCATTCTGGCTAATGACAAGTCCTTTTCGATTTACTTTCTTTTTCTGCAGCCTGAGTAACTGTAGCATACTTATAATAGCGGCTGGGTACATATGCAAGAGCACCTCTCATTGTCACCGAACCCTTACTTAAACTATCATACAATTATGTATAATTACGTTAATTATTCCGATTAACCCCATTCACTTCCGTATTTTTATATCTTTCATATAGTCGATAGGATATATTCGCAAATTCAGCAACTGAAATCAATCGCTGAGAATGTGAATTAGTCATCGCTATATTACTAAAGTCATTCTAACGTTCACACAAAGAAAAAGTGAAACTGGAGGAAGAGATATCAGTTATAGTCACTGTCAAAATCTCAAATTGAGTATATAAATAACCTCTCGAAAGATCGGGTCAAACTAATCGATAGAGTTATAAATGTTGTCGACATAGCTTCTATATAATTTCAGTAAGGATACTTCCATTTAAATGCGTATACAATATTTTTTGTTTGTTTAATTTTCATTTAAATATTGAAGGGCAAATAGTTCAGATGCAGATGTACAAAAGGAAGGGTTACAGAAATTTATTTATAATGAATTTTATCAAGAAAGTTTTTAAAAATTAACTTTAAAATAGGCACAGAAAACTTAAATTGCATTTTATGAAAAATAATATATAGAGAGTAATTGAAAAATCAAGGCAATTCAATTCGAACTATGAATTTCCTGTCAGATATAACGACCATGCGAAGAAGAAATTGGCTCTACAATCGCTCTTCTTATATTTTCCACTGCCGGCTCTTAAAGGTAATGAAGAGAATGTATGACCTTCAGAACTTAACACGCCAATATAAATGTGGAACTGAGTGTCAAAATACACGGTCTCGCAGAGATCTTTGTGCTAAAATTTAGTAGCTATGCATCCTTTTGCCCAAATTGTATTTTCGATACGATCTTTAAATAAATGGACAACGAACTTTTACAAATCGATCCTAAGTTATTACACCTAATCGGCTTAGGAACTTTAAAATAATCAGAACAGTTAATTATAAAATTATAGACAAAATAGCAAAAAATGGATCAATTTAGAGTTCAATAAATATTATCTTTTTTGATCATTTTTCGGAAAATGTTTATGTTATGATAAGCGATAGACCGTTAGATCCAAGATACGAGGATCGGAATTTCTACTTTTTTGATAAGCTACTGACCTAATCTTTGCATCTGCTTATTCATTTGAACTAAGAAAACCTTTTTTTAACATTTCCCACACACCACTTTGGCATTTCTGGATACCAAAATAACATGGCTTCCCTTTTGCACATTTAAAAGTCCGCTCAATTGGCAATAAAAACTATGTAAAGTCCACGTTATTAAATGATCATTTTCTCTACTGAAAGAGATTTTCAGTCTCAAAATTGTCCCAGATTATATTTTTACACTTATTTTGATCATTCGTTTAATATTCACGACTTTTTTCTTAAAGAAGCTCAACAAGACCTAATAGTTTCTTGAACCATTTTTACTAATTTAAAATGTCGCTTACAAAATGATCTGTAAGTAATTTCCTTTGAGAAGGAAAATCCACATAAAACTGATGCTATAAAACAAAAGAAAAAAGTTGCGTCAGTCGACTTGTAAATCTGTTAAATCAGAGGTCAGGAGATCGATACTTATCAGTAACATCCACTCAAATGGATGGCCAAACGCGCCGGTCAATTCTATCCAATAGTCGTAATGGTAGATTGCGGGTTTTTTCTTAAGATCAGTTCAAAGATAACTCCCTTCTCTCCTGGTCAAGTATAGGTGACACCTTCCTTAATGGATTTGAAATCCAACTGAGTTTTTAACGTCAGGATTTTTTCATCTTGTAATTTAAGATTTACTCTAAATAGACTGTTGATTAATTAGCTACCAGTAGTTACCAGTAGAATATAAACCAAATTGTCCCATCGCTAATTCTACAACTGATTATAACACATCTTCACTTAACTCGAAGGCTATTTCAAAAATTAATTATATATTTTTCAATCAGAGGAACATAATTTGAATGCCTGAAAACCTGTAATAAAAGCTTTTGTTGATTGAGGGGAACCATATGGTAAAATGAACAAAATATGTTTGCCATATGTTCAAATAAATGAATCTCCCCCTTCTGATATTTACTATTTCAAAATATATTTTCATTCCTTGACTAAAATTAACCGTCAAATAATATGAAATTATGTAAAAATTCTTAATTACTCATATTTTTAATTAAATTCTGCTGGATTCGAGCCCATTAGATCGGTCGTCATATTGTTATTAACATTTGAGTATAAATAAATCGATTTTATTCTTGTTTTCCCTGAAGTTACGAACAAGGAAAGGAGAAATTGTTCTGGTCCCACATCTAACGTCTACTTTCTTCATCACTGTTAAAGCATAAGCCTTTTCACAGATCAGTGAATCTATATTTTTCTTAGTAACTCTACAAAGCAAGTAAATTTTAGAGAAATGGGCTTCAAAAATTATATTTATACAAAAAATTAGTCTAATATTCTGGAACGAAAAAAGATATAATCAGAAAAGAGATTGGCTAATGATAGGATTGACGTTTACAACTTGCTTAGATAGACTTTCATGCTGCATCATTGAAGTACCGGTTCACCTGAACTGTCAAGGTACTTAGTATATCTACATAAATCTCCGATAAAATAAGGCGATTCAGAATAGACTTAAGGTGATATCAAGTGAAAAAGAGTTAAATTATTATTGAATATTATGTTTCACTTTATATAATAATACACCTTTCAGTATTTCTTGAAAAAAAGCTAATCTTCGAATAAATCTCATTGAATTAATGTCACATTGCCCTTGATATTCCAGTAATTGATTTAACCTGCTTTCATTCATCATGTGAATAAAACTTGCCCAAGGGATTTTTAACCTTTTGTAAATTCCAAGTAGAATAAAAAGTCAAAACCCCCATAATCTGGCATTTTTCCGAATTCAATTCAAAGCTAAGCGCCTTTGACATATATTTTAAGTTGCCTTGAAAAGCACAATGAAATTGTTACAAAATTTGGTAATATTTATGCTGCTACCATTTGAAAGAGTAAGCTATAATGTTTTTATTATTATCGCTAACTAAATATCGGTACATTATTATCGTTTTGACCCTGAGTTTTAAAACGACATGACATCATATTCTCGCTAAAAATATTTGATCGTGAATGAATGAATGAATGTGTAGTACCTGCGCACCATAACTCATTGGTCGGCTCTATTTCTGTTTTGTGTCCATACAACCATATTTCTGATTAGTTGCTCATCCTACAATCACACAGTGACTCACGCAAGATAAAACAGTCAGCGCCTCAAAGCCTAATTGGCATCGGGTTGTCCTAGCTCAGCCTTGATGCTTGCCTCTCTCTTCCTAATTCCTCTTCCTTCTTTTTTTCTCCTCTCAGCCATTTCCCAATGATCAAATAAATTGTGGTCTAACCCAACTCTTGGTCTCCCCACTTTCTAAAGGTTGATGCTTCCTGATTACCTTAGGAAGATCGTAAGTTCTAAGAGAGAATGCCCGGCTCAATTTGGTGAGCCTCCGAAAATAGCTTAACTTTGGATAAGTGATATATTAATTGTTACTTTATTTGGATAAGCAACATTTCTATGGGATCATTACTTTGTTATTTGTGCATTTGTTATAGGCAGATAAAAACATTCTTTCCTATTTCAAAATCTGCAATGATTGTATAGATACTAATAAAATAAGCCCTAGTTTAAAAAATTTAGATACTTTCATTTTATCCCATTCTTACTTCTGATGAATTTGTCACAACGAAAATGGAAAGGGTGCGGTGAACGCAACGATATCACTTGAAAAAGACGAAAAAAGGTAAGTCCGCAGTAGCTACTAACCTAAAGAAGTGTGGAGAGAAGGATGAGTCACGGAACCGAGTGATGCTAGACCAAAATAAGGGAGATTTGAAAAATGGATTCAGTCTGTTGGTAATCCAAAGGAATATTTAACAACTCTTTAACTCTGAGATTTAAAATTTGAATACCGTTTATTATTTTAAGGAGATCCAAGGAAGCTAAAGTTCTTGCCAGCTTGTGCACTGTAACACCAAAGACAATGGTGACACCACAGACCAATTTTTACAATTTAGTCAAATCAAGTGTATGCATTCTTGGGCAATCAAAATAATTTCGAATAAAGACAAGATTGTTGTAACTGAGCACACTCAAGTATCCCAGAGAATAAACTTCGTTTGGAAAAGTGACTTTGTCCACAACTATAGCTTCTTTGAAACTTGGCTTTATGACTGAGCTCCCTTATTTTGTATCTCTACTCACCGTAGTAAATCCATGATACATCCCAAATCTTATCTCGATGCGACCTCTTGACAGACCTTTAAAATTGCCGAATATTATAGAAGAGTTGAAACATTAAAGGCCCAGAAAATGAGGCCGATTGTCCAGATTTGGTCATAATCTTGTAATCGGTACTAGAAAGGTTCCAGTGAAATGTCTTTGTTTTCTATTTTCAATCTAATCTCAGAAACCAAAGGCCATTTTTCAACAATAATTTTGACAAAAGTTAAAATAATTTTTTCCTAATTGTTATATATCAATGACAACAACATGTGCGAATCCTTTTCGGCCAATTCTGACACGCAAAATTATTTACCCTTAATTTAAATGAAAGCCCTCTTTGATAACATTAAAATAAGTTCCGTTGTCTGGTTTTACTTGTCTAAAAATATGAACTTAAAGTTTAAAACTTTACTGAAATTAGTTCGGCGCTTTAAATTAACGACAGCATGATTTTCATGCCTTGAAATTATTTAATGTCTTTTTTTAAAGCGCTATTATCCCAAATTAATAATCGCCATTGAAACTGTTCATGTTGCCAATTTAGTAAAGTTTCCAGTATTTAAAGATTATGTTCGCGAATAAGTTGCAATTGGGTAATAGACAAGTGTAATACTAAATCATGTTTACATTGCATTTAGGAAAGCACTGCATTCGACGCCAAAGTTCGTCTTCCATGAATTCTTGCATTAACTAACTATTCTAGCCTTTTATATGGGGCGAATATATCAAAAAAAGCATGATTAATCACTCCGCTCAATCAGTTCTGAGTATTGTGGCCAGGATTTATTCAGGTACCCAGTGGTCGGATTTTGAAATTTGAATAATGAGATATATTCAGTGAATTATACCAAATCACTAGAACGGAGTAACATACTAGTAAATATCAAATAAGCTCAATTAATGTTCTTAGTGAGCGATTGACTTCTATTTGACTCCTCCTTATTTTTCACCCCCCTTTAGACTCCTGTACTATTTCTCCTATTTAAATGTGAAGCGTGTATATATGTTAAGCTAAATTACTTTCAAATTTAGATAATTCAAAATGACCTAATGCCCTAGTGACTCCAACATGAATCAGCTTCGCTTCGACATCTGAGACAACCCTGTGTCCTAGGCCCAATCATGACTGACCTTAACGAACACCAATATGGAACACTCAAAATTGTCAATCTGTAGATAAGTGTTACCCGACAGCCAGCTTGACTCAACTTGGTTTCCACAATCCACGACATTGATGCCAATAGAGCCTTAACTGTCACATCACCTTCAGACTCGCAATTCTCTGTCCCCCCCCCCTCTATCTTTCTGCCACTGCTTCTCCTTTTCAATATAGGCTGCCTTAATTGCTTCTTTCACTTTACTCCAGTAAACATAAGCCATAACATATGCCTCTAATGGTTAATAATAGCAGAGTCAAAGAGTATTAAGCTTGGCCTAGGGACCTTACACTAGGTGAATTTGTTTTAATCTAACGGGGTAAATTCTCCTGAGTCACGCAAGCTTCTCACTAGATAACTCCATATTTTTATCACTCTCAATATCTTTAATTTTAATGTGTGTACGATTCCAGCTCGCTCTCGCCCAGCCCTTCCTCTAAACCCCCCAATTATACGACTGTTTTACTGAGCAGTCTCTCTCCCTCAGTAGTGTTGTATCCTAGGTAACTTATAATAATATTATTGGAACAAATTGGTAGTTCATGCACATCTCTGTGTGGTTTACAAGTGTTATTTATTCAAATATCTACTCTTTAGATCAGGCATTAATAAATGGCCATGTGTACAAAGCTCCTCCATGACTTTTTGTAAGATAAGATCAAACCTCTACCAAGGAAACGCAGTTTAAAAGCAAAATTCACTTTTTCACCAAAATTTTCCACCTTTAATGAATTTAAACCACTGTTCAAATACGCAAATTATTTGACCTGCAAAGTGAACAAGCAAGATGAGGGTTTTAAAATCAAATCAAAATGGGTTATGTGAATAATTTTGGACCAACAGGGGCACCTGTTTCTCTGTTTTACTTTGATAATGAATGCAGACCTTTTTCGAGGAAATATATTTGATAACAAGAATGTGCAAGAAATGTGTATGATAAAAAGGGAGAAAAAAACTTGTCTGTTCTTCGGGGAGGCGATAAAATAAAATTGTAGGTTCGATGGAGAATGCCCTTTAATTTGCAAGAACAAAAATTGTGCGTTATTCGGTTAAAAGCAAAGGTGATTTTGGAGTATTTAATTTGGAGTTAAGAAGGACAGGGCAAATAAATTGTACTTTCAAATTTGAAATATACAAAATATACATGTGATGTTAGAGGATAATTAATCATTGTTTAGTGTTTTGAAGGTACCAAATAATGGTACCAACAGAACACAGATTTCAAGATTTTAATTCAGTTAAAGGAGTATAAACCACCTAATTTAAACAAAGTAGGTTTTACCAATTAAATAAAAAAACACAATATTTATGACAACTGCTACGCCGTTGGATGAGTAGTATACTGAAGCGGCAATTACTCGATTGTTAAACTACTGAAAATTCAAAAAGCTTTTGAGTAACGATTGGAAGCAAGATCAGTGATTTCTAGTAGAGTTCGAAAATTTATCAAATGCCACAACAGAGCATTATTTCTAACCGCAAAGGAGATTAAGAATCTTATCTGAACACTTCTAATTTATTGGAATGCGGACAAATCCCGCAAGAGTGAGAAAAATACACCAACATACGTTTATTCTAGTTCTTTCTCCAGGAAAAAGTTTACCAATGGCAACGATGATCTTAACAGATTGAAAAAAATGTTATAATTGATTGCTACTTATGTAAAAACTGGCCAGGCTTTAAGAATTTAATATTTTATATTGTCCACTACTGAATAGGCTGGATCAGCATGTCAGATATTTTCTTGCCATTAAAACTCTTATAGGTATGTTTTTTGGTTCCTTTAATTCTAAAAAACTCCTATAGTTTTAAATAATGAAAAATTTGAACCTGAACCGTTCCCATCAGTTGGAGTTATCCAAATACCGACATCCATATATTGAGAATTATTCCCAATGTAAAGTAAAATATAGCACATATTTGTTCCGACCTTTTTCGGCAATAAAATTTCTTTAATAATTATCTAACTTTTAAATTCAAGTGATTCAAATTCATTTCTAACATCCAAGCCATAATGTCACCCAACAAGTAACCTCTTAGAAAATAGTTTACTTTCAGGTTTGTCTTTTTGACAATTGACACTTCAATGCAGAGTGATATTTTCATTCGGTAATAAGGTAGATAGGCTTTTTATTTCTTTATATCAGACCTTGTATGAGCTTTACTCTCCATATAAAATTAATAAGTTTAATATTGAACTATTTTAAAATTTCTACCATTTAATTTAGTCTCCAGAGTTTAATTAATAGTTTAGATTTTTACGGTACCGTAAAATTTACTGCAAGGACTGTGATCAGAAAATTCAATAATGAAAAATATATAAATACATGCTCTCATCCATAAAAGGATACAAATAAATGGGGGTGGCGTGACGAAAATATAAATCAGCCGGTCGAATCTCTGAATTTGGTGAACATTATCTTCCCCATGAATCTGGGAGTGAATTGATGAAGATTGAACATTACGACATCACAAATTGAACTCTCCGTCTAGAAAATATGGACAGCTCAATACTCTCGAAATTAATAACAGTAAGAAGTATGCTGTTCTGAACTCATTACCCGCTTATTACTGACACCTCAATCGTTTAATGCCTTTATTGGGATTATTTGTTATATCCTTAATGGGATTCTTTTCCAAAGTTAAAAATTTTAAGGGTTTCTGCTAAATTATGAGCAAGGATAATAATAATACAGATAAAATCTTTGGCTAACTTAATCGTTTATCCATAATTGATTGAATTGAAAAAATAATTTTAAAAGAACAACATCTCCCTCACTTCAGTAAGACCTCCACTAAATAATTTATAATAGGCTCAACTGGACTTCAGTGCTAGGGCTAGTCAGTAACACCATATAAATATTTAATTCACTCCAAGATGTTGATGGGGAGTGGTATCAAAATCTTTTGGGATTAAAATCTGGCCAACCAGATTATTTAGTTTGTGATGAAGTAGCCAGCCACAATTTGAGTGTTATTTCGTTTGAACCGCATCATATCGCTACCAAAGTTACACTTTCAATGGGGGAAGGAGAAGAGCAAATGAAGAAAGCTTGTAGTGAAAAGAATTTCATAAAAAAAAACAACTTTGTGGACTGATGTAAGAAGTTTTCCAAACACGTCCATCATGTCATCTAGTGATAGCAATTACTGACCGCGTCAATTAATGTTGATGAGTAAATGAATTTCCAAATGTCATTACCGAGCTTCAGAACAATAAAATAGAAATACTCTCCTACTTCATAAGATTTAATGGATATTTTAACAATAACACTGCAATAAAACAATCACATTGAGACTGTAACCAAATTCTAATGGCCCCCTGTCCCGAAATATAAATATTTGTTTTGATAAAATAGTTATTTTTTTTTTTAATTCATTTCTTTAAGCAAACAATTTGGTCACTTTGCTTTGTACCTTTCTTTTCTTCACTTGAGTAGTACAAAGAGTTTTGATCATTGTCTCCAGAATCGAAATTCAAACAATATCGGCAAGTGAAATTATTATTTCAATACCGATCATCGAAGAGTATCTAAGAAAGGCCATCATTTCTCATCCGAAAGAAAATATTTTACAGAATACAATATTTCCTAGTCTCTAACTTCTTCAAACTAGGTTTTGTTTTAACTTCCCTCCGACCTATTTACTAATTTGTAGGTGAGGATAAAGTTATTTTAAATATGCATTACTTAAATTAGCTAAGAAGGAAACTTTGCGCTCGATTTGCTTCGGATAAATTAGAAGCGGCAAGAGATTACACTGGACACCTTTTTGTGAGTGACGTCCTCGCCGCTTCCGTGAGTCATGAAATTTGCTGCACTTGAGTAGACCGCATTAATTACACTTCACTTGTTATGCAAGGTGTGGGCTAAAGAGCCGGCATACTCTAAGTGCTAAGGCTAAAATACTCGCCTTAACTAAGCTCTGTGAGAGCATTGTATCTCAATCATACTAGTCAGTAATTGGTCTGAAATTTTGACTAGTTTTGCTCAAGAAGTAATAGGCTGGGAATTTTGTGGGAAGGCAACCGCGTGTTTTAGTTAGTAGCTTAAGTAGGGATTTTACACAAACTTAAAGCAAAGAATGGGAAATGAATTGAGGATTAGGCTTTAAGAAGCATTATTTATCATTTCGCTTTGAGTATTTGTGTAATCCTTTGCACTGAAAGATAATTGAAGATTATAATGTTTAGAGAATACTACGAAAAGGGAAAAAAAATTTATTTAATTTTAGGTTAATGAAACGCTAAAAAAGAGTTTGCGTCTAGAATTATGAACTGAAAAATTGGAGGGAAACCAAAATTATTAAAAATAATTAAAGTTGATAATCGATGAGTTATAAAGAATGAGAATATATTTCCTCGAGAAAATTGCGCTATGTCAGCTTCACTAAAACTCTGAAATTTAAGTATTTTCCCATTTCTAACTAGAGAAAAATCAAACATTTCTTAAGGCAATCTCCACGTTTCCTTGAAAATGGGCAAATTTGTTATTTACTAAACGGTTGAAATGCTTACATGTTCTCTCACAGTGTTTTAGAAAGTCAAAAGTTATGAACTGCATGGAAATATTCGCGGAAAGAAAAGCAAAGTTTCTGTTCCATTGATAATCCACTATTCCAATAATGGACAAGGTCTTCCAATACACAATTTCCATTTTAAGTCATATAAAAGACAAGGGTAGTCGAAACGCCACATATCAGAATCTCCTCTCTAATGTCAAAATTGAATTCAGCGAAAAAGCCTCTTCAAGTAATCGTTGGAAAAAGCAGTAGTGTATGTTCTTCGGGCTGAGAAGAGAAGGATCATTTATTCTTCCCATCCCTTTCCAAAACAATTTCCTCTATGCAGTAGCTATGTATCTGCATGTCCGAATATACTGTATACTGTCTTAATAAACAAAGAGGAAAAATTACTATCAACGTTATCTCTACATGTTCACAAGATAAGCCCCTCCAGGATCCAGGGGCATCATGACTTCATCGATCACGCGGACATTTAAAATCTATTTTAACCAATTTATGTTCCTAATAGATCCTTTCGGAAAAGCATTTCAATTTTAAACTGAAAATTTCCATTTCATTCGAATAAAGCCACTGCTCAGCCATTAATGACCATTCTTAGACACTTTAAGGAAGAATTATCGGAAAACATAACTGAAGAGCCCATTTAAATTATTTTTAACTTCAGAAATTTTATTATCTAAATTTAATCAGGTTATTAATTAGGGTGCCTAATAATATCCGGACTAATCAAGATAAAAAAACCATAACAACACCTCGGTGCAACTTCACTGAAAAAAACAGATTCTACTCCTACTCGCATCTTAAAATAAAGTTCACCATAGTTTCAGGTTCAATAAACGATTGTCCCATTCAATCTCCACAAATTCTTTGCGGAACCACTCGACTGAAATTGTTAAAAAAAACGCTCTCCTTAGTCATTAAAGGTGTTTGAGTCGCCTGTTTAATTATATGTAAAGTTGTTAAAGCAATTAAACGGAGGAAGGGTGCAATTAAGGCAAGTGAAAGATGATCTTCCTCCAGGATTAAAACATGTGCAAGTACAGTAAAAGCATTGTTTCACAGACATGTTGTCCAACAGGGTCTGAAATTTACTAGTTTCCCAAACGAAGATTGAAATTTTGTAGAAAAAGCAGTTTGTGGAGATAATCACGATGAAAATAAAATTCGGCACAGATTTTAAAGAGCGCTCTCTCTTGTTATTGTTATCTCTAATCTATATTTCTCTAACACAAGTCCCCCAATAATAATAATTTGTAAAAATTATTAAAAAAATAATTAAAGAAAAGTGTTGTAAGGCATTAAAACTAATGAAAACAGACAATCAGGGAGGCATTAAGGGCGATTACTTCTGGTATAGAAAGAGGGTTAAAGTATGTTCCACGGAAAATATTTAAAATTTTAAAAAATTCTTTAAAATATTTAATCTGCAACTACCAGTTTTAGAAAGTTAGTGTGTAATTAATTGTGATTTTAACAGTAACACGCTCATCTGCAGTATCAGAGGTCGGAATAGCCAATCGGACTGGTTAAGAAGAGCTAATAATGCGTTTGGCGGAATTAGAATTTCCCATCGGAAAGATTCCATCTACTCAAGATGAGTACTGGAAAAAAATTGTCCTAAGTGGGTTTGAGAGTTATACAAACGACCATTAATTATATCAATTAACTTATATTCCTCAAATTGTGACCTCAATAAAGAGGTCTAACATTTAATTTGAAAGAATTCATGAAATTTGATTATGGTTCGTCGTCGATGAATATTTTCACATTTTCTGGTTATTACTAACATTGCATTTGTGTTCTTTTTTAGCCCAAATTGGGTCAAATGCATAAATAGTAAATCTAGATTTAAATTTAATTTGTCAGGTTTGAAAATGATCTAGATGTTGAATGACAACTAAGTGATGGTGGTCATTATTTAATTATCACATGATCATATTTTGAACCCTCCAGTTAGATACAGCATCGCCTGATTTTTCGGAGAAAGTGAACCGAAATTCAGACAACAAAATATTTAAAATTAATATCAAGACATAGCATTTTATTCAAGTGAGTGAATTTAATGTTTCTTCCACACCTTCAACCATCTTCATACAATTGAAAAAAAACAGACTCATTCCAGAAAAAAAATCATGATTTAAAAACCACTTAAGTGGCGTTCAGACACCTGGGATTTTAATGATTGAAGAAAATTAATTATGTCCAGACCAGGCAAAGTCGGTAATAAAGGTAGTAACAATGATTTAAGGTTGCTTTAATTATGTTTATAATCGTATGTTAGCAACGTTTAATTAAAGATGGCGAAAGTTGGTTCTGGAATACCCTGCAGATTTTTCATGAAATGGGGGATTGAATGATCCATTATATCGAACTAAACTAAATATGAGCGAAGAAAATAACTTGTTACTATTTATAAGAGAAAGAAGTTAATAATCATAAAAATAATCAGAAAATAATTGTATCACAATAGTCTTAAATCCAATTGGATAAAACGAGACTCCTTCTCCTCTTATTTTAAACATTAAAGGTCTCCTCAATTTGTTTATTAATCTCTGTAAAAGATGGTTATGATAGATATTATTGTTAGAAGCTTACAAATATATAAATTTCTACACCAGGAAATTGATTTATTCACCATAAAATTTCCGGTCATAAAGTGACTAAGAACAGAGCCATTAAATGACGCATCGATACCATTAATAATATTAGAAAGTAAACAGGTAAATGCTTCCAAACGTTTGCTGGAAAAAATACCACCTTGATAGGTTTCAGGTGAGTGGTAATCTATTAAGAGAAGACCTCCTTCAACATTACAATTTCCCTGATTTCACTCATACTTAATGAATAATCACTAAGACATCTCAAAAATGTAATATTAGTACTTATTCCTTCTCTTATGGTGATTTAAATAAACACGTGAGCGATGACTGATCCTTCGTTTTAATGAAAACGCTTTTAAAGAATGCTTGTAATGCTCCTCTATTTCATTCACAATATGACTCTGTAGATCGTAGAATTATTTAAAAAGACAATAACAGATATCATATTTTATTAAACCAACTTTAAATCACCACTGTAAAAAAGAAAAAAAAAGAGGTCAGATGTTCAATTTCAGTCGGCTTTTGTTTTAATAAAAAAACATTCTTTTTATATTTGCAACGAGGGCTATGAATCAATTGGGAACGACATAATTTTCCCACATTATATTAATATGAGAGGTAGATTTAAATATCTGACCTCTGTAATATTTGAAATGTTAATGACTGTAAAAAGATACAAATCATTCAAAGCGACAGAATCAATAATTCATTTTAATTAATTATTCAACAAACTCAAAATATCGCGTACATACACTCACTCAGATATTCAGGGCTCAAATCATTAGAACTGAGCATCGAAACAATTGGACATACAAAGTGAATTTTGCCCCCTTTTGAAAAAGTGGACAAATTGACGCTTCCAGAATTTAAACGGGCTAAGACTCTTGACATCCTAGATTTATTAGGTACACCTACTCGACCTCCTGTTTCATTCCCTAATAAACTTTTCGTGTTTCCTTCATTGAAACTTCTATAATTGTACATTGTTATGGGCTATAATATAATTAAATTTAAATTTTATATTTAATCAATGTCAGGTATTTAACCTACCTACCTCATTATGTTCAGACAAATTAGCTAAAAACCAGCATTAGTAACAAATTTTAAACCACGTCTTAATATTTGTTTTAATTACATAGAAAGTTGCATTTCTAAGTGCGCTCAAATTAATTTGCAAGACACTTTAAAATGTTATACATTTTCTTTCGAATAAATAAACCTTTTGGAATAAGGAAATGTCGTAACAAACTTAATCCAAATTTAGCTTCATTAATTATTTGACAAACGATCTTTCAGAATAGACCTGCGAATAGAAAGACGAAAACTATTAATTTGTATTAGCATTCCATAAAATCCCAACTTATTTGTCTAAAAAATATTTTTTTCGTTTCCATATTTATATATCTTCCTGTTTTCTGATATAATTTAGTAAATATATTGGATTCTTTGAACATTCTTGAGTTTTTCCAACTTTACTAGATCTCGGCTCCAAGATTAGGCACTAATGAAATGATCACTCTAAAAAACCTCATATTTCAGCGTTTTAACTTCCGGTAACTGGAGCGCGAAATCAAGTCGGCAGTTCAAACGAACGAATCTGACATTTCCACTGATAATGAACATAAAAGATTCCATCTGTTGTAACTTCCGGTAGAATAATCTCCACTTTTTTACCTTAATTTTGTTGAGTTTTAGACATTTAATTATGAAACATGTTTCATTGAGTAAAAACAGGCAGAATAGTCTAAAGTGCGGATTTTGTTTATGAAAATCCGCATTAAATCGTAAATCTCTCACTTCGTTTATGCGGTGTAAATTAAAGTTGTTCTTACATGTCCTTGCAAATTTTATCTCGCTTAAGAATATATTCAAGAAGTTCGAATGATCATTCCTATCAAAGACGCATATCATTAATATTTGGACCCTTGTCTATAGGGTAGTCACCTGAGTACCATGGATGTAAGAAATATAGGTTAAAATGGTTACCGATTTTAGTAGAAACTCGAGTGAAGACAGCTAAGCAATTATGCGTTGATGGTTGCATAGAAGAAAGTAATTCTTTGACGCCCTCTAGGGGATCGCTGTTTTACAAACAGCCAATATTCGTAAACTCAACTGCCAAACTTCTTGATGTCTTAAGCTCTGCAATAGACAAAGGCGGTTAGACCGCTAAAAGCAGGATATCATTTCCCATCCTGTGGGCTATGAATTTAAAGCTTATATCCTGACCCAGAAGAGGTGAAATTCCAAATTTCAGATACTGGTGTTAGAAAAAATATTGATACATCTTCAAGGAGAATTAGAAATGATGCAAATCCAGTTTTGATGGGTGCTGAATAAATACTTAAAAATGACAAAAAATTTCAGTTCATGATCACATATCTGAGTCTTTTGAAGACCAGGAGAAATTTCCTAATTTCACAGTCAAAATTTCTTTGCTCCGTCGCCAAAGGCAAAAAGCATAAAGTAATGTATCACCTCATCCGAATTAAGTAGCAATTATAGCCAAGAATTAACGTTTGCTCTTGATTTATTTTATATAAATCTAGGTGTCAAGCTCAGCAAAATTGCCCTATTTTCCCGGACGTGCTTATGACCTTGCCAAGTTTGGTATTAATTTTGTCCTCAAAAAGGCAAAAATTTTGCCAGCTCATTAATCACAAGGTCACTTATATCTGTTCTGGGAAAGAAAGTGATAATGCTTTTTCCACTGGCTCAAATTTTCTATCAAATAACCAAGATTGTGGTTTTTTGATTCAATGTAGATCAGTTTAAAAGGATTAGGACTTCAACTTAACGAGAGCTCTTAACTACTTACTATCTAGTCTGTTTCATTGCAAATTCAATAAAGTTTTCGAACAGGATGGTTGAAAGTAATTCGCCCTGCGGATCTCCAGATGATTAAATGTTCAACAATGAGCCAATTTATCGTCACATTATTAATTTTTGAAACTAGTTAATCGAATGCGAGAATACTGAGTGATCATTATATATATATATATATATATATATATATGATCAGATTGAGGTAAACGTCACAAAGAACAGTTGTGCAAGACTCAAGGCCGCAGATTTAACCATGGAATTATGAACAATTTCAGAAACTACGGTCGGATGCCTTTATTCTCATATTCCTTTTAATATAAAACTGAGTAATTATTTCATTTTTAAAATAGGGGTTTATTTCTCTGTCACAGTGTATGTATATATGAACTAGGATATCGTGATGTTAGAACGCGTCATAAAAGTTAATAATGCATAAAGGGATGTAAATGAAAATATAAAGCATTAAGATTGAATATGCTTAGACCACACGTGTCTCTTATGAAGAAACCTCCATGCTAAACCTAATCCCAATTGTTGAGGCACGAAAGCGGATTAAATTCACACGAAGAGCTCTGCCATATAAAAGCAAGCACACATGAAAGAATTGGATTATAAATATGGAAATAACAACTCAAACATAATTGAATGCAACACAGCTTAGAGGTTCAAAAAGATCCAAGGTCTTATCTCCTCTGAAACTTGGGATCTTTAGTGCTATAAGAGTTTCTATGGCTAGTCTGTGAGTCATAGTGACATAACTGTGATTGTCGATTTTAGAGTCATTATCAAATATCGTCAATATCTCATGGATGAAATTGAATAATGAACTTTCTAAACAGCACTGATTCAGATGTTACCGAAATAAATTCAGTAAGTAATAATAATATCGATATATCGATCTACTTCATTATGAGCCAGAGGATTCTGGTCAGGACTCTATGAATCAGAATTCAATCACAAAAATAAAAAGATAGCCGCCTTGATAAATCCAGAATTCGAATTAGATTTCCTGATATCTACCTTCTTCTGTTATTTGGTTCAGCTTAATTTTCATTATTCTCACATGTTTTGATAATAATGGTTATTTATTTGTGAGCATACACTAGTTAGATTGATAAATTTCAACTCCAGAGAAGTGTAAAATACTTTTTTTTAGCAAAGGTTGAAAGTTGACTTGTCGGACGCAAAAAGAATGTGTAGATACGAAATTTGCCATATAACAACATTTCTTAATCTTTGTGCTGTCGTATCTAAACTTTCATGTTATTATTCCAAATTGAAGGCTGCACAATGAAATGAAGAAAAATTATTTCCAAGAATGTAACCTTTGGAACCAATCGTTACAATTTAAGGGTAGAAAAGAATAGGAAAGTGCTGAGAAGACATTGTCTCTCGAAGCTCCCTCCTTAACATTCTAGATTTCGAAAGCCATGCGTCCTGTTGATACGATCTTTAACTAAACGGACTTATCCATAATAAAAAAAAACCATTTTTCATATTTTAATTGCATTTTGTATACATTTAATAATTCTGAAAAGCCGGTTCATTAAATATCTTATTCCGGTCCACTATCCTCATCTGAACACTTAAGTATTTTCACAACTTATATTTCCATTAAGTTTCATAAATATTCACCATCTTGCCAGCATTTCATTCATTAAAAGATATTCAAATGTGAAAGAAAACAGTGAATATGACCCGTATGTCAGGCCTTTTACAATGAGTCGTTCCAGGTGAAAGATTACAAAGAAAATAAATGAACTTTTATAAAAACAAGAAACATTGAATAAGGGTAAACTTTAAATAGAGCGCTTAGGTCAGACAAAAATAGTGATGTTTTAATAAGCTGGAATGTGAAATATGAAATTATTTTATAATGAGAAAACTGTTGCGCTCAACAAAGTTCAAATTGTATTTCACTCAATAAGACGTTGCATTTTACCTTTCATATGAGTGGAGGTAGAAAATCCAAGTACTGATATATCCATAGCTGGGCCTTTAAAGGCCGAGAAGAGGCATTTTTGAAATCACCGAAAAAAAATTGTTTTTAGATCCGCTATCGTTCATCGCATTAAAATTGACCTTTTCATTTCTCCACTTATGTAGCGTACTATAAATATTTCCGTTCTCTCTGTTTAAAAATATGTTATAAACAAATTTACTAAAGCATAGCCCCACTTCTGCTTCACTGAATAGATGTATCATTCGAAAATGATAAGTAGGTGGAATCTGCTTTTGACAAACAGATACAATAACTTGTCACAGTTATGAATTAATATAAAACGCTCCGTTTATCAATTCCCGGATATCGTTTGCTTCAAAACGTCTTCTTCTTTTAAGATCCTCTAACACTGAAGATGAGAGCATCAATAGTATCCAATAGTTTAAACGCTTTCTTCCATCAGACCAGATTAAGACTATGAATCAAATGCGAATCTTTGTTCGCAAAAACTGACACGTAGTTCAATTTTCACTCAATGTTAAGCTCTAATCAAAAAGGAATGTTTCCAAGAAATTTTAGAGACAAAGCAACATCTATCACATTTGCAACAATACATCAATCTCGTTTTTCATGAGCGAAATCTCCACATTTCACTTCTTCCTCGCCTTGGAAAACGTAATATTAATAGACATGCATCTCCACATCCAAATAGCGTCTTTAATACGACTTTTCGATTAAATTTACTGATGAAATTCAAGAGTTTAGATCCCTGTGTCCACCTATTCAAATGTATATTAGCTAGATAGAAGTACATTCGATGATCAAAATTAAGCAATGTGTTTTCGATTACTGACAACCCAAGAAAACAAAACTGATCTGAATGATCACAATATCGCCAGACAGTCAAATCACAGATATAAATTTCTATTTTTCAAAATATTTTCAATTGTTTGAGCTATGCATATAACATAATGGATAATCAAACAACAGTGTCACATGTTATTGCATCATAAACTAGAGCAAATTAACATACTTTGTCCGGTAAATATAATGTTTTCTAAACTCCAAATAATTCATAAATAATATTTAAATAAGAATTAATTAAGCGCTAAAAATATTTACTACGGAGAAATGAACATCAGGCTTAGAAGTAAACCAATTCCCTCCGAATGGTACTAGGGAAGAGGCAAAACTCCACTCAGAACCGCATTAAAACACAAAAAATACTGTATTTAATAAATTATTTAAATAAGACTTTAGGAGTATATCCCTAAATTATTATAATTTACTCAGTAATTAATATCTGTTTAAAAGTTTTTTTCAGTTTTAATTGGACCAACTTATGAAAAATTTAAATTTAATATAAAATTAATATTACCAGTGCTAAAACCCATTTAATATATGTACCTCTACAAAATCGAGATCCATTACTTTAATTTAAAATGGCAATCAAGTTAGTCAATATTGATCGGTTTCTCAGTTAAGGTCATAAGTTCTTTTCCCTCTGCATTATGAAAGCAATTGTAAAACATAGGAATTGAAATATTATAAATACTCATTACAAGGCGAAAGTTTACAATTTATAATTAAGAAAGAGCATCCAAATATGGGAAACAATAAAAGAGACCGATGAGGGATGAATGCGTAGTCGAAAGTGAAAAGTGAAAAGAGGGCCTTAATTCGTTCCAGTTTAGGATTCATCAGTTTTCCAACTTTTCCTTAAAATGCTAAGCTCATTTAATATCTTCGAAACTTCAAAACTTTTAAATAGCAAATTTCATTAATTTTAATTTAATTTTTATTAAAATTTTCAAGAATAGCTAGACTGATACGAAATACTTATAAAATTTGTGGTGAGTCATTAATTAAAATTTGGAAAAGTAATCGCAAAATAATTTATCATGTAATTACTTTAAGAAGAGAAATCTTACGTACCCTGAGAGACAATAATTTCTGATTTTCACCACTTTGTAGAAATGATTTTTCATATAATTATGACAAAAAAATTCTCCTACCCATGATTATTTATTACTGGAGGAAGGCTAAACAAAAACCACAGCACTCTCCCTCTATCGTGGAGGAAATCTCAAACCAAGTTTTGGCTATTTTTCCTGTGCGAGCGCCTGTTATCTCAACCCATCTTACAGTCTAATTCCAGTACAGAATAAATAAATTATCTGTCACATAAGTAACGTTGCACGTATAAATGGCTGATTTTACGTTATTCTTTGGCGTTTCCCAATTTTTATTAGTAATATATACATATCAACAAACCCAATATTATGACTCACGGCAATACAAAAGATTATTAGATATCGGGTTACAATATAATAGTCCAATAAGGCAGAAGGGGAGGGGGGAGATTGGGTAAAAGTTGAAAGTGAAGTTACTCTATCAAAACAGTCTTCCTTCATTTAATTGCTGGAATCTGGTTGCATGCAATTTACTCTTAAGGCAATTCACATTCTCGTGTTTGTCCCTCGGATTACAGAGCAAAGTCATATTCTCAATGTCCAGCTCTCATTAATTGACTGACTGATCGATTAGGTAGATTTTACATCGTTTCAGTCCACTTACTTTTTGCATGAACCGAGTCCACAACCATATAAAATTCTCAGTACCAATGCTTGGAAGAATTTGATGGAGATGTTTTTAATGAGCAGTAATATTTAGCATTTTATATGAGCTCTTCTTTTATTCTGAATGAGATACCACCGGATAAGAATCATGGAAACCACACAAACCACAAGTGTGCATTTTTGTATATGATAAGGTAGTATATATTTACTAAATATTGATAGAAATAATGGATTTAAAATTTAAAATTTTAACCACAGCAATCTTTAGTGTGACCCGTCCACAACGTCTCCCAACGTGAAAAAATTCCACTTCAATTGAATTCGGTTAAATGAATTCAACTTTTTGTCAATGTTTACAGGTAAGAAAACAATGTTTTGGCAATGCCAAAGGAATTGATGCTGAACAAACAACCAAATCAGAACGACTTCAAGTACCCAATTCTCAAATGCTTTAAAATTTACAAGAGACAGGATTGGTTAAACAGCCATACATTAGCACGTTAGTCAGCCTATCTTCAGAGTATCTATCAGAAAAATTTTAATTTAATATATTTTGCAGATTGAAAAACTTTCTAAATTCCCAGAAGCAAGGAAAAATAAAGACTCATACTCTTCAGTCTGTGGTGAGAGGTGAACAAGTAAAAATCCCTAACCCCATAGACCTCATCTCTCCATCATCTTTCCCAAATTACAATCCTAAACTATGCATCCAATTGGCTAAGCGTATGATTTGTGCCTACTAACCTCGTTAGTAAATAGATGATCCTAAATCATAACACTATAAATGAAGGAAAAGTTCAACCAGCGTGTAGCTTATTTTAAACATCTTGTCAAGCATGACTAAAATACATGATTTAATTCATGCAAACCATTGCTTTAGCCTTCTCCTCCTCCTTCTCTTTCGACCGGAAAGCTTTTAAAATAAACTGTCTTCTAAATGCTTTATCCTATTATTTTTCCCCTGCGTAAATGACCATTTAGGCAAGGGCACGATAGTGGAATAACTACTTTTCTGCTTGACAAGTACGCTATCACCAAGTCAGCCTAAATATGCATATATTGATTAGATCTAGCTATTGAATGGAAGTCTGATAACAGCTTTTGGTTCAAGACAGTGTCAAGGTATAGTCTTCTTTACCCCCCCCCCCTCCCTCCCTACTCAAGATCTTCAAAACTTTATCACCCACTTGTAGAAAAGCTATTGATAGGTAAATTCTGACTTTGTAAATTTAGTTAAGGTAGGAAAGAGTCGTGGTTTATCCGATTTTTGGATTCATGTTGTACAATATTTACTAAATGGACAGTTCAATTTCCAAAATTCAAATTTCATTAATAGTCACCTGGGCTACGGGTTCGATTCCTATCGGCGCACACCCATTGAGCGGAACAGCCAATCGCACTAGTTAGGTTTGGCCAATAAAGTGGGTGGGACAGTTTGAGTTTTTCACCAGGAATGCTTTATAATGACACTCTCTACTCAAGACGCCTTTCTAAATGGGCTTGGGAATTTTCGTTAATATAGAGTTGTGAAATTAAGGAGCAAAATTGAATAAAAATTCAAAATAAAATCATTTTAAATGTATCTAAATGAGGGGAACTTGCATTAACTCAGATGAAACATGAAATATCTTGATCATTCCAAATTCCATCTTTTAACAATATTCCTTGTTAAAATCTCGTACGAATATCTTTTCAACACAAGTCTTGATCAAAATTACAACCGCAGCTCTAGATCAAAAACGAAATCTTCTACTGGGATTTTGTTTTTTTTCAGTACCAGCGATCGTTATCAAAGAAACTTGTCACGAACAGCCCAAATCATGACTTAAAGTAAATATAGCAGTGTTGTAAGGTTGTGGCACCCGCTAGTATGTAAATACTTAGTTTATTTTCCCCCTTAATGTTCTGTATTTAAACGTGAACTAATTTCCCGGAGTTTATTTCCTATCTGCCTAGTTGAACACCAATAAACCCAAGTCCACATTCTTCAGTGACAGGTAGGCTGACATCAAGCCAGCTCAGGTATTTCCAAAATAAATGTTAAACATATCTAGTGGAATAGGAAGAAAATTGTGGAACGTTGAAAATAATGACATTCAAAATGATTTAATGACTAATCTGATTTAACGCCCTTTCAAGAAGTCAGAATTTCAAAAATGCTGATCGACTCTCTAACCAGTTTCAAGATTTATGCTAAGCGATGAATAGGTCAATATTGGGATTTGATGACAGGAAACGTGTTAATGTAGATATATCGTATAACAGATAGATGGGTAGGGAAAACTTGCAGAATTATCTCCATATGAACCACAATTTGATCATTTGGAAAGAGAACATTCATAATTTTTTCTAGATCCACCCACTTTCGAATAAATATTCCATTATTTCTTACAAATATTTCTAAATTAAAGTAGGAATGCTCTTTTTTGAAAAAATTTCCAAATATGTCAACAGGGCCTACCACCCAGCAGAAATGTCTAGTCAGATATAATCTATTTCTTAATACAAGTGATTTTTACCCCACACAGCCTTAGCAAAGTTCACGGTGGCTTAGTGCTATTGAAACGACGCTGTAGGTCTATGACTGCAAGTATATAGCTAGGTGGCTGATATATACATATTTTGTTTGTCTATCTTAACCTTGAAAATAAATACATCTCCCTGTCCAAGAGAAAGACTGAACATATTTCTGCATGTGTTCACGAGGTAGACTGGTCAAAATCCTATTAGTTAAGAAGAGGTTTGCAAAAATATAACCCATTTTTTCCTATCCAGGGTGAGACAAAGTGAAATGCTATGGGAAAATGAAGCACTTGAAAAGTAGTTTACATAAAAGCACCAAAATCCAATCATTTTTTCTCATTTAACCCTGTCGAGATTCAGAAAGATGGCTTTTGAATATGGTAGTTTATATCAAATCAAATGACTATCAATAACCGTGATCCTGATCAATATCACGCCTGAATACATAAATATTCATTTTGATACTTTTTGCAATTCACCAGAAAATACATAATGCATAAGATTCTTGAGTAAAAAGATGTTTATCGAAAAGAAAAAGATATTACAATTTATCTTAAGATAAGTTGCATACGAAAGCCAAAAGATTGAGGTGGCTAGGTCAAATAAAAGTTTGCCAGTTGAACTCTACATAACACTTGATAAAAAGTAAGAAGATAGGAGAAAATTTGACAGAGGAAATTGGATAAATTTCAGATAGAATCAATTGTATAAATTGATAAGACATTTTTAAAGTTTCTCTTAAGGTTTCCTTTCGATATTTCTTACTTGACTTAAGCGGAACAGGTTAAATTCTCCAGATACGTTGCCATTTTGTCAAAAAAAAAGCCGAAATATTTAGCCAGAGTTTAGATTTTTCAATTCAGGTATCATTATCAGTTTAAATGGAGTCCAGGTCGATATGTCAGCAATGCAGACATGTGGTACTAGTCGAGATGTTCATCCTTAGTTTGACCATCGGTGTGTAAAAATAAGCATGTCTCTTATCCCAAATTTGCCAAGTTAAACAAGATCTGGACAGTGAGACAACCATCCCTCATCCGCATTCCCGTTTGGCAGCAGCATGTCAGTTAAGGACAGACTTGCAAAAACTTTTACCCAAATTTTGTACACAACACTATCCAACTTCTTTCTCCTTCTGCTCTGATTAAAGGTCAGGTAATCGTTTCAAAAATCACGCATGCATTATGATCTAGCGTAGTAATTTTAATGGTTAAAAATCTATTATTATGACTAAAATATATACTTTAAACATAAATAATTAATAACAATTGATCATTTTTCAGAAATTTTCTCAGATAATCGGGTCATTATTTTGAATAATCTTGCATTTATAAGTGTAAATATTTAATAGTAATTTTAATAAAAATATAACGAACCGATTAAGATCTCCATTGCAAAGAAGGCGAACTGGTAGGACCATGGTATTCCATGAGGGATTGAGGGTATTTTTTATAACTTCCGTTCGGTGAGCAACTGTGACACTAAATTATGCAAAAACAATATTAGTTAACATTCATTTAATCCGTCTATGCATGAAATGAGTAAAATTTACCTTCCGTTCTCATGAATTCGATTAAAAGCAAGGAAGGGGTCCGAAAGGCCAATAATATCCTTTTTATCCAAATTTTTGGCACTTATATTAAATGTGACTTCATCCTTTAAACAGGAAAGTTAAATCAGAAAAGGCCAACGTACATTGCAAGTGACGGTTTCCTCAGCAATAACTAAAAGAATAAATAATAAGAATCGTATTAATCTTACGAATGATAGATCCTTTATTGCCTTGGGGTCCACCACTATAATATAAGTAAAATATCATTTTAAACGATCTTACACTAAGTTTCTTTCCAATTCCCCAACAGACACGATTTCACCCAAAGTTGCGTCGCATGAGCCTAAGAAGTCTTGGTGCCGTAGGGGTTCATTGGGATCATCAACATCGTAGCTAAAACAATCGTAAAAATAAAATATTCTTTATTACACAGCGAATTTCAATTTCTTCTGCTCCTCGAAGTGATATTGTAGTACCAGCTTCCGAGAAAAATTGGGATTTAGATTATTTTGGATTGTTTCGGACCGCCAAATTTCCTTCCAATCTTCGAGGGCAGGACAAAACTCGAAAACAACCACAACTATTTTGAAATAAAATTGATTAATCAATTATTTACCTGGATCAGACTTTGATAACATATCAGTATCCGCGAGATTTCTTTAAAATATTGTTGCATATATTTATTGTCTTACCTGCAGGATATTGATATCTCAACTTCAGTTCCAAGCTCATCATCCATTATCGTGTTTCAAGCGTTAACATTCAAGGTCATGATTTGCCTTTTTATGTGCAGCGCTAGACTCTAATTTACGTTGCAGTGCATCAAATAAATCTTCTCCGATAAATTTTAAAATTCAACGTTTTCGTAGCTCCTTACTATAATTTTAATGATTTATTCATTTATTACATGACGAATTTTATTTTTTTTGTTTATTTGTACATTAAGTATTAATATCGCAAAATTCCTATTATTATTTTAAATAAACTTAAATTAGCTATGTTATCCATGTAAGTCTATCATATAAAATGTCGCTTATTTATCATATGGCTTGTGTGTTATTTTATTTTTCATATTTATATATCTAAAACCCTAACATATAATTGGCCTATAACTGAAAATTTGTTCACCATGTGTATATGCCTGCAGCACAAATTTAAGAATGAAATATACCAAATGATCAGGTAATTTATTCGAAATGGCAAATATACTTATAGGAAATTGAATCGTGGGTACAAAAGCATAACACATGTAAATTTGCATTTATATTACGATCTCTCCCCTTACAATTTATCCTCTTAATAACTTGAGGTTACTTATTTCGGCTAAGTCAAAATTTTCAATCCTGATTACTCTAAGATTCGTAGTGAAAACTATTTTAATCTGCAAAAATGTTATTCCCATACAAATAATTTGAAATACATCTCCTTACTATTTCTATTTATGATGGAAATGTTACTCGAATTAAACGACAATTTAAAGCACATTTAAACATCCTTAAAACTGAGAGTTGGATGTATTCTAGAGTCCAGTTCTATAAATCAAGTATCATTAGCAGGACTAGAAAAAGAGATATTAGCAGATAATTTATCCGTTTGATGTGTGTAATAAATCTTCATATTTCTGGAATAAATCATTTCGACCAGCTATTCTGATGCCACGAACATTTTCAGATTCATTTTCGGTTGTGCCATCTTTGATTGGTGTCAAATACGTTTTAATTACATTTTTGTTAATGAATGTTTTAGCTTTATTTTCTTTAAAGTCAAAATTAAAAACGTTTTAGGGAAGAGATTTTACGACAAACATAAATCCCCGCAATAAATTGAAGAATGCATTTAAGTATTCGCTCGACTCAACAATAATTGATATTATATTCTTTAAATAAAGCTGCACAATTCTGTTAAGGATTCGCTCAACACAAAGAAGCGTCATCAGAGCTCTAAATAGCCTGCTTCTGATAAACAAACCTTCCCGATTTGCTGGCAATTACTCCAAACATTAAATGAAGCAATTACCTCTAAAGTGAAGTGTGTTATCAGATGACATGG
>CAADRB010000005.1:1531227-1595042 GCA_900708905.1 Hymenolepis diminuta | reverse complement strand
ATCATTTATCCATCCTCTTATTACAGCTTTGACGGTATTAATTCAGTAAAATTTATGAATCTTCTCCTAATCGAAATGAAGTCTTTAATAATGTTTCCATTTAATTTCACTATACATTATGCCAATTTACATGTGTTTTCCGTTAAATCTAGCGATGAATGTCATGTCCATAATGGAATATTTATTTTGAATATTTTTAAGACGCAAGTCCAAATAGCTTAAGAAAGACCGATAAAAATCTAATATTCACAGTGTAATAATTTTGGGTCCACCGAGATACATTAATCGAATAGATTGAATAAGTCATGTCACCGGATCAGTCCGGAGGTGGCAGGCAAGCCACTCCAATTTATTATTAAGTAAATTAGGTCTGTAGACAAAACACTTCTTTGTTAGACGTCAGTTATGCCTGGTAGTCAATGTCTCGGCGTAATAATCGTCAAATGTTTAGGTATCTTTGTGCAAACACGCAAACACACAGTGGGACTGCCTGTGGACACTGTAGTGGAGATTTTACCGCCAGTCAATCATTTCTAATCGTCAGGTGATGATAGACAAAAATATTGTATCAAATGAATTTGTATTCTACTTTCAGACTGTTATTGTTGGTTGTATATGAAGGAATATAAAATTATTTCATTCTGCTTTCTAAATATTTGAAGGTCAGAACCCTAAAAAGATTACCCTGGATTTTCACTCATTAAAGAATTTCAGATTGTCAGATTTATATATCATAAAAGAATTATTGTTTGTTAGTTCTTATATCAAGAGGTTTTTTCATATGATTTTATTTCGTATAATAATAAGAATGCTTTGTGTAAATTAAAGATGACGTCAGAATAAAATATCCACTCAATGCGCTTAAGTGTATGAGGTTCTAAAGAGGTCTTATAAGAGCGAAATGGTTCTGTTTATTTTTTCTGTAACGGATTTTAAATTTGCATTTCTACTATGTAAATGGAATGAGTCTCCAATACAACTCATTACTGGATGTTATCTATCGAATTCTTTTCCTTGCCCTACTGCATACTAACAACCAATTTAGTTGTTGATAATGTATTTGTTTTTGCTGAAGTTGGGGTGATATCAAATTCAGTTGAAATTGGTGGGATGAATTTTACCTTACAACCAAATTTAATCTGATGAACATAGCATTGAAGGGTATTAGAGGTGATTATGAAAGCCTGTTGCTATTTGAGATCTTATCCCGATTTGGTGATATGCGCAAAATGTGTCGTGTGTCCACGTCGGTCTTATCAATCGTACTGTTTTCAAAATAATCCCAAATTGTGTTCCCAGTGTTCCTCATTCCAGAATGACTGGATATAGAGCTTATTTTACCCTCAACTGCTTGCACATCGCTTTCATACTTCTATTCACTTGTGTCTGTAATAGAAAATTCCCAATGGTCTGATTTGTGATAGGCTAGGTTCAATCATTTTTCCTACAAAGGAAATGGTTCTAAAGTAAACAGACAATTTACATTTCACATCACTATTACTACTATCGAAATAGGAAAAATATATGTGATTCCATTTGAGGATAGGGGAGTGAGCACATAGACCGTGCTCATTGTATAACCGCGTGAAATGGTGGTTGGAGTGGTTGAGACAATGAAAGTTATGATGGAGTGATAAGCAGAAAATTATCAAACGATTGTCATTAAAGAAAGTCTAATTGGAAGGGGATAATTAAGTTTACCGGTGGAATACCCTGGTGGGATGATCTCAATTAAGTAAACTAATCAAATCAACCAATATAGTTACAGTTATAACATTTCGTGCTATTCTCAGTCCAATAATGTGCATATACATTTAATGGTAGTCATAATGAAATATTCGTCTGTTGAAACTAGGGCTTGAACCTAATTTATCTATTTTGTCACAATAAAACCGTACTCAAATGCATAAAAATAACTGACTCTTATATTTTTTCAGCCAACGATGAAGCCTTCCGCTGTATCGTATTGTCATTCTCATTCTTCCCATTCCCGATTCATATTCTAAATCTGTAGATGTGTTGCAAAGATAGATGTGTCATATTGACAGAGATGCTATATCTGTGGTTTAAGCCAGACAGGTAGTAGCTAACGTGCGTCTGCCCTGTTAGCTTGTGCATTGTGGTACCAGATACATTTCCAGAAGAGAATATTATTTTACCTGTTATTTCTCAAAATATTGTGAAAAGCACAAAGAAATAAAACTAAGAGGACAAAATTACAGGTTGGGTATGAGCATGCAAGTGGAGAGGGAGTGTCTGGCCTCATTTGTCCGTCTTTGCAGTCCTAGGGCGACTTTTCACGGACACCACTAGCCAATTGTGACGAAGACACTAAAATCATACAGTTGAAAACAAAGAATGTAGCTGACTCATGTGGTGTCGACTCATTTTAGTTTGCTAAGCAAAGGGTGATATATTAAAAACAACGCATTTTGTCAAATTTTCAAACGGAATATATGGATACCTCACCCTTATTCATTGGTCAATAAATTTTCGTACTTACATATCGTGCTTATTTTAGAGTTGAATTTATTATTCAATATTAATTGGGAACTTCAAATAATAGAAATAATGTAATAATAGAAGCTGTATTAGCTCTTATAATTTTAACTATAATCCACTGTCAACTGCATCTCTACTTACGAGCTATTATTGTACTAAATATTGGAATCGTGTTGTCATAGCTACTGGAACCCCGATAACACTGCAGATAAATTACCATGATTTATCACATGATGGAGAACAAAGACAAGGGTGAATCACAACGGACGACGAAAAAGCTGGAGTCCATGGTTGTATTCAGTGCACTTGATAAACAGAATAGAGAAATCTTTAATTTGAGCCTGTCTTAGAAATCATAGAATTTATTACTAACAATATTGGTTTATACAGCAACCTTAACATAATCAGTTGATATCATGATTGACTGTGAAATACGGAAGTGCTAGCTAGGATAGTAACCTAAGAGTTTGAGAATTGAGTTAACTCTAATGTTTATCCCTTTAGGGTTGCTGCTGATAAAAGCCGGAATCTCCTGATCCATTTTCCTCCCCGTTTAGGCAGAGTTTTTCGGTCATATTGTTTTAGGATATGATTGTAATTAATTTAATTTGAAGTTAGCGAAGTTTCGATACTTGGGAAAGTCATGCAGACTTTTGATTGGCCAACGATAACCATCATTTTCTGTGCCAGAGAAGAGTAAAGTGACTCCTTAAGTATAAAATTCTCATATCTGACTAGGTGCAATAAATATCCGGTGATGTAACCAATATTTTCAGGACTTATTATCATTGTTTAAGATATGAATTTATTTAGTTTAAACACATATTCAATAGCATAATTAATTTCAAGAGGATTTGAGTTACATTTCATACCGGTGAACAATTTTGCAGTACTTTAGGTCATTCTTTTATAGACATATTTCGAGTTTTATTATGCCAATTTACACCTACATTGTAAACATCGGTTTATTTCCAGCGTCGGTTATTTCTTGATATTATTTTAAACCTTCTAGGAATGTCCTCCTTCTGATTGGCCAACAAATTCATTAGAACATCTGACATAATTTTGAGAAAAGCCGTTCAAATCAGGAGACACGGTATCCCAGTAGATAGTGTCTAGACGTCTCAGCAGCAGAGGCGAATATGTACAGATAGATAGAAAAATCGCTTTAATTGGAACAGCCCGTGCTGACAAGAACGATAATAACTGCTTTAATCATACATTTATTTTCATATTTAATCGAACTCTTTACAATTAAGCTGAGTGGAAGAAAACCGGAGATTCCGACTTATATCTGCAGTGACTTTAAATGGCCGAACATTAGGCCTCGGAACAAAATTGATAGGTAGGTGGGGGCACCTCCTTGTAATTTCCAAATTACTGCGGATCACCACAGGGGATCATCAATAATTTTAATGATAGCTGTGCCAAACTTATATCAGACGATTTCGGATATCCGGGTAGACGAACAAAACATGCAATTCCCATCGACTGACCGGATTAGGATCATTAGTGCAAAAATTATGTATGACTGTATGTCCATAATAGAGTTAACCCGTTTCAATAACCTTTAATGCTTGTTTTTTCTTCAAAGTCTCCCGACTCTCATTTGGTCTTTATAAAAATTCTTACAGTAACATTTCGATTTGAAGCATTTTAACAGAGATTTAGATTCGGCCCTGCGAATTGAGCAAAATTCTCTGACCTTATTAACCGTAACATTAATTGAACGACACTGAAAGAGATGAACTCTTGAATAGGTCACTCTTTGATCAACAATCTATCATTACTTATAACATCTCTTGATTATATTGTTAAATTAACATTAATTATATATTATATCTAGCTTGGCAGTTAATAAAGCATAACATTCGTTCGATATTTCCCTAAAGTTAATGAATTCAACGTAGGATTACGAACCGTACTCACGGTTAGTTTTTGTAATAATGTCAGTATCTGTGAGGTCGATGCGCTAGCCTGAGAAAAAGTCAGTCTTTTAAATAATACGATTATCTGATTGGATTTTTTGATGCGATTCTAGTTTTGGTGTGAAAATATGCCATAGCCAAAGCAACTCTAACTTACAATAAAAAGTATTTCCCATAACTAAATTACCTCCAACATAGGTATCCACAGAAACCCGATATTGAGTTATAGAATTACTAAGACTTATCATAAAAATCGTGAGAAGTGACCCAGAATAGCTCTAATCACCACATTGAATTTACTTCAGAAACAGACCAAATTAGACTTAGAAATCTCTTCATATAAAAAAATGATCTTCCTATGAGTTATCAGGAAATAACAGCCTTTCTCGAGTGAGAAGACCATGAATTGGGACGGACAAAAGTGTATTGGACAACTGGAAATGAACTAAAGGGAAAGGAGGTAGGAGTAGTAGGCACGATGAGGAATTGTGTAGTTGCGTATCTGTTGTTCGTCAACGAGAAATCAATCAAAAGTCATTGTATGTACTCAGTTCAGAGAAACCGAGAAGACCACAGATCAGATGTCTTTTATTCAGAGTCACGAATCTTTCGGGTACTTATTTATTTCTCTGAAGTAAACACAGATTAACCATGTGAAAAAATTGAATTGCATAAAATGTATGAAAAGCATAAACTTTTGGTTTCTTAGAAAAGGAGAATCTAAAGTCTATCTTCAACAGAAAGAATAACATTCCAAAGGATCGTCAACACAAATCTAGTTATCTCAAGGCACTCAAGAAAAGGGAGGTCGGTCCAGAACACTTCTATTTTTTTAAAGGATGAAAAGCTATCACAAGTCTTTGTATGAAGGCGTGAATAATCCATCCGATGGTACAACTTTTGCGAATCTAAAAATCTCCCGAGCGGCTAAGGGTAGACAATCACAACTCTCAAATCTGATAGCCAAGGGTTGAGTGAAGACTGAACAACATGTCTATTTATGCATAAAGCCAATATACATTACACTAAACGGAAAAGCGGATACTTAGCTAAAAGGACATAGAGAAAATTTATAGAGATTTGGTCCATGGGTTCTAATGATTTACTTAATCGCACCTCAGCTCTGATGAATTCGCTGCTACTTTATCAAAAAGTCCTCTAAAAGCTTCGCAGATAGTATCTTGATATGTGCTATTTTAACTTATCTTTTATAAATTTCGGCGCTGGAAGTCCTTTTAGATCATTCACCTTAGAGGCAGTATTCCTTTCGACAGTGCAAAAGGAAAGTTTTTCGTTCTACAAATATCCACACACAATTAGCATCCTCGCAATTCACTTAATTTCTGCTCGAATTTATTTGAGGCGGGGACATTTTTGTCCGTTTAAACAATGACGAAAGCAGTTCAATTGAGTATATCGTACACGTGCCACCAATAAGAATGGGGGAAAGGAAGGGGCAATGTACACTGTGAGACCAGAAAAAAGCGGTAACATGAAAAAGTGGGAAGTGATATAGGGGCTGGAATAAAATATTCGGTGTAGATTTTCCCAAATTTCACTCATTTCCACTTAATTAATCGAAAGACGCTTCCTTCCTTTGAAGTATTTCAAGAAATACTATTAGACAGATAGGACGAATTAATTTCCAAGTTTCGTAAAATATAAATAACTGAATAAATTTTTTAAAAAATTTCTTCAGTTATTTTCCTTCTTAACTTTTGCATCATTAATGTTGGTTGTCGTCCATTTAATATAGACTGAACATTAGTTCTTCAGGACAATTATTTTCATTGAGCATAGAGGTAGACAGAAGCATGACGATAAGGTGTAATGTAAAACACACTGACAGTTAGAATAGTTACCATGATACTACCAAACCAATGTAACAGAAGTCCAGAGAATTTAATAATATCTTAAATGTATTGAATAAAAAATCACATGCTGGTATAGCAAGAACGGATGAAGCAGGCGGATATGTGCATGTGTTGACAGGGATTCTAACGGAAATTAATATATTTTGAGGGTTGAGTATAATGACCAATAAGGTGTTTGTGTCCTTAATTTGACTAATGGTAAACAGGAATAGAAACCACTCGTAGAATTAGAAAAGCGGACTATATCTCAATAGCGAATAGGGGAGAAAACTACACACATTAGTGAATACTTGTAAAATGGCGTAATGGTATAGTGGAATGTCATTTGTAGGAATAAATGTGACAGCACGCGGAGTACGAAAATGTGGCAATGGGGTGAATGGATCATAGTATTGACCTGAACTGTGATTAAGCAGGTAATACACTAGACACTAAACCTGAGGGAATTGAGTTTGACTGGAGGATTTTTTTCTTGTGTCTGAAGTGTACAAGATCGAGAAGATAAAGGAAATAAATTCAAATAACTTATGAGTCCTACTTCATTTTGAATTAAAAAGGTTGCTTACTATTTGCATAAAGGATATGTCCTATGTCCTAATATTTCCACATTCAAATTAAGACTTTTGTCCTCTGGATGCCTGTATGATTTCATGCAAGATCTAACTGACCAGATAATTGAATGGAGTGATTGGTCGTGATATCTTCACATATGTCTCTTTTGATTACTAACAGATGATAACAGCTATCTGGTATTAACAAAAACCATTTTACCGAAGCAGTGCCCACTAGCGTTCATTCTAATTAAATTTTTATGATATGCTTTAAATTATTCTCCTAAAGTCTCTGACCTTTTTTTCATTCTCCATTTGCTTATTTTTCTAGTAAAAACTGCAAATGAATCAAAATATCTCAAGGGAACGCCTTAAGCGACTGGATCTGTAAGTTTGACCGATTCATTTCAACCCTTAATATCGATCTACTGTTTTATATATGAGCCAAAAAATAGTGTTTACAAATATTTCCTCTTAATATATGCGTATTTATGCTATAGCTTATTATTTTCATATTAAATTGATATTAAGTAATTTAATATTAATATTAGATCATATTGAATTTGATTAATACAATTTCGCAAGCACAAGGTAAATGGCATATTATTTTTCAATATAACTGGGCTTAAGATTCATTAAAAACATATATCACATTTATTTTCTAAAACATTCCCTGCAATCCGTACGATAATTGAAAATTAAGGATCTTATGAAGGTCTTCAGATGTTTAACTGCTCATGAACCCGTCAAGTTATCGGCACATTTTAAAGCTCAAAATCAGTTCTAGTGGTACAAAAGTGACAGTGGATTATTACAGAGGCACATACTCAGACTGAAGCCAAGAACGTCAAAAAGTCATGCAAAATTCAAGATCTTCGGTTCTATAATAGAGTTCAGAGCAATTTAGAAACTGCCGCCGAATGCCGGTTAGAGTTCACGTCTACTTTGTTAAAATCAAGCAGGTTAGTGTCAACCTACTTTCTTGCCCATTAAAAGGAAAAAAATCTCGCTGACTTAAATCAACTAATGGTACCATAACTCGACCGACGGGAATGGAGCCAACCCAATTCCGGTGTACGCTTTCTTCTATCATCAGGCGAATTTAAACAGGATTGTGAAATGTTCAAATGGATACAAACTTTCGCTCCTGAAAACACAAACCTAAATACAATTTTAACTACTAGTTCTTGGAAGCTAAAATCCAGCAGAAAGCTCCTAAAATTTTCAGAAAATGAAGTTTATTAAGGGGCCGCATCTGTTTCTATAAACGAATTTTGATTTCAAGACTGAAATCTTACCTTTTTCCTCTCCTCACTAAATACAAAACCTATATTTTTTTCCAGATTTTCCGATTGTTTAAGTGTAATAAAATGCCATCAGAATGTCACCTTAACAGAGACAACATATAATCGTCCAAGCTGGGAAAAGAAGTGAAGATCCTGAATTCCATGAGGCAAATCTCCGAACTTTCCCCAAATCACAGCTATAACCACGTATCCAATTGCCTAAAGAAGATGATGCGTGCTATCTCTATTAATAACCAGACCTGTATCCTCAAGAGCTAAGTAATTCATGTCCAAATCCTATCTTTGATTCGAATAAACAAATGTAAAATATGATTTGTAGACGGTTACTTATACACGATTTGACTTTCTGATAGGACCTCCTGCTATTTTATAAAACAAGTTTATCAATTACTAAATTATTTCACTTTGAAGTTAGTTAAGTACGTTTCAATCTCCCTGTTACTTAGCGGACGCGGTGGCCAGTCGTTCTATTGATTTGTATTCCTCTGAGGACATAAACGTGACTCGAGATCACCGGCTAACCAATCAGAAGTGTCCGTTTGGTCCTAAAAGCCAACAGACAGTCCTGAAGGCTGACTTAAGAGGCAATACATCCCTTATAGTGAGGAATAAGCTAGCAAGGTAGTTGCTGATAGAAATTTGAAATTTAAATGAATGCTCCAAGGTAACTTTCCTCCAAAAAAAAGCAAGAAATCAAGAGACTTAAGCTCTTTCAGATTGATTTGATAGTATCGTGACTAGCTAATGCATTTAACGAGATTAATTTTAATAAATCCTCTGTTTAGCAATTCCTGCCACTGTGATATAAATTTACTACTATCCATGAGCCTAGAATTCACCCCTCATGACAACTGACAAGAAGGAAAATCGATTATTTTCGAGGCTTGAACAAAACCTCTAAAAACTTCCATGAATTGAATTCGTGCCTTAGGAAGTGGATTTATACTTAGTGTTATTTTGTATCTCAATCTGAAAATGAATTCTTCTCATTGCAATATTACTGATTAAGTAGATATCCTATTTACCACGTAATCTGTAGTTGTATGTAACCTTTCTTAATAAATGAAGTTATTGAAGAACATAATTATGATGACTCGTAGGCCTGCTCATCACAAATAGCCAAAGTGGCTCACGAGGGAGACAAAACCAGAGAACCCTCCTAAGCGTATCATGTCCTGGATCGTGGCTAAGTTATCCAAATTTAATCTCACTGGATAACCTAAGTAACGGAGTGGCCGAGTATTGTTATTATCGCTTTTGACACAGCTGAATATTATTCGTCAATTTTTACTCAGTACTTATTATTTTCACTTTCCTCTCAGAAAAGGCTTCATTGGTATTTTGTAATTGAACTCTCAGAGAGTTCACTTTCTTAGCTTTTCATTTTCAGCACTTGTAGAGAAGTTAGTTTATTCTTTAATAAAATTACACATATTATAAAATATGCTTTGAGGTTTTTCTTCAAGGTGGTATTTCGGCACACACTATTAGTGATCCAGGTTGAACTTGAAAATAAAATAGCGACCTTTTAAACTGTTGTGAGGAAGGAAAAGTGGTAAATCTTTTGCTCAAGAAAATGAAGAATTAAGTCAGCAGTAGAATATTTTTCCAACACTTAACCTTTTAATATGGTACAAAGGACTGCTAGAAACTAGGAAACTTAGAAACGGATGAAAAGGACCCTAAAAAGAAGTCTCTTCGTGTCCACTAAGCATTTACTTAATGCAGTATTTACTTTATCAATAAAGCGTATGAATATTGTTCGTTCATTTGACTTCAGATTGGATATTTGGTCGTGTTGGTTAATTTTCAACCTCTTATGAATCTTTACAGTAAAGTCAACTAAATAAACATAATAATGGCCGCACTGGCGAAATTTTAAACGACGTTATTGTAAGCCACCGAGCACGTTGCTATTGAAGGATTAGAAGTAGACTAATCCAGCAATTTTGCCAGCTCAGTGGGGAAACAAGTCCTGCAGAGCACGAACCAACATGAAAAATCAGTGGCCATTGTGGCAAGATGCTCACCATTGTATTCTTACTTCTGTGGTTCGTAATATTCCTCCAGATAAGATGATAACCTCTTATACTATTAATCCATTCTCGGCACAGAAAACCAAATTATTATTCGTTTTTGCGCACTATATGTATTAATTCAGTTCTACATAGCTGAGATTCACCCCCGATTCCCAGTTAATACCTGTAAAAGGCACACAATACCAAGAGGAGAATGAAAATGATTACATAATAATCACACAGCTGTGAGTTTTTAATTGAATAAAAGGGTCTGCGAATTATTTCCTTTGGAATTACTGGTTTAGTTTAGCTTACATTTAATATTTGCCTTATTTAACAAACCATGTAGAAATGCTTTTTCTAGTATATTAAGGAGAAAGCATTTGTGTTCCTGAGCCTCTGGTAATGAATGGGCAAGCAAGATCGATCCTTCCCCCTCCCCGGTACAAACTCAATGAAGTGGGTACATTGATTACTTCTGGGCAATAAAAGAGGTGGTAGAATACGATTTTCTCACAAGAGTGGATAACAAGATACCTTTCTTCTACTCAAGTCAAGTGTTGTGCACACTTTCCATAATTATCTTAGGATGAATATTGACGTATTTATATAGGACTGTGTTAACACCAGATTCCTCTATGGAACCCTTAATCACATCAAGTTATATTTGTACTTTACATAGCATTATCGCTATAAGCACATGCAATTTGATTATTACTATTTGGAGCGTTTATAATACTCCATCTGTTATCTAACCGTAGCGTGTGCTCAGATTCTCTATCACACGGCGTTCTCAATGAAAATTACTCTTCATAAATGCACTTCTTCCCACCCTAATGTGTTAGTGAGGAAGTTAAAAGCTCGGCTAGACTCTGCTCTCCAGATACTGGATGTTAATTAACTCGTATTTAAATATTTTCAATGTTTGTTGTACGTTGTCGGCCGTTAAAACGGTAAAGTGAGCATCGGAGGTGCTATGAATATATTCGTGAGCCTCTGCTCCAGTAACTCGGTAGAGACAATGTGATGTCCAAAGAGGAAAATTTCCTCTCTTTTTAGTCCTGTTTTTAAATACATTTTGGGATAAACTAATTCGTTTTTGTCATTCGATATACTAATTCGGTTAAGGGAATTGCAGAATTTTATGAAGGTTCTCTAATTTTATATTTAATTTGAAAAAAATGAACACAATTCATAAATGCTCACAAATTTTTCCCTGCTTGACGCAAATCTCTAAGGTGTTGGGATTAGGATAACAACTAATGGCTGACAGCTACTAACAACTACAACAACAGTTCTAGAGCAGAACACCAAAAGCTGAATAAGTCAAAATGTATTGATCAAGCCACAATGAGGATTCAGGCGGGTAAGAGAGAGATAAAGAACAAAGGCGATGACAGGGTAGCATAGGAGCAAGTGCATGACCACGTGTGTCTGCCCGTGTGCGTGGAATAACAGTTTACTGAATCGCTCGCGTGCATGAGAATATGAATGCAGTGTTATAGAAAGGGGAGAAATCGGTAGACGTGTTTAGATATGACAGATAGGGCTTTTTGTGTTATAGAGGCTCCGTGGACGAAAATCCTTTGAGTTTGGGAATAAAGTGCGATTATGGAAATGCATTAAGGGTTATCTTTCAAAGGAAAGGGAGTTGGCTTGACCAATAGTAACTTAGATCGCGTGACACACCAAGGTCGTGGTCAAATTACGTCCTAACACTGTATGGATAAAAGAGTGGCACCTAGTATAATGAAAGTCTGATTTTGAATTCAGTTTGAATGTTATATACAAATATAGGTGAGAGATGTACAAATACGTCAAGAAGAAAGAACGAGGAGGTTAAGATAAACAAAATTTGAACATATGTGATGGTCAGATTGCATTCCTACTGCTGCATTGGAAGGTGAATCAACGCGTTATTAGTCTAATTTCGATTTAGTTAAAGATAGGTAAGGAATGAAGAAGTAAAGCACATTAAAATTCTACTCTGGAGATCGGTTTGAACAGATTTATTTACAAAAAGAGGGGAACATAATAATTCCCAAGTTTAGTGAATGGAATGGATACTATCAGCACTTATCTTGGATAGTGGAGTAGCATCTTGGAAACTTTTTCATAAAAGACCTGAATTCTTTCAAAAATGGTTGGATGCTTCATAAACTGGATACCTTCATCGAGCCTGTATCTTCCTATTCAGCAAAGACATCTGCAGAAAGGCACAAAAAAGTCCATAGGGAGATCACTTGGAGGTCAAATAAGCATTAGAGTCGCGACAGAACCAGAATACCAAATAATTGATAATAATTTCCAAGCCAATCTAGGACCGCTTACTTGGGTATAGAGTGGCATTACAGATAGAGAGACTTGAAACCTGCAACCCTCTTCTTTAGCCATTCTTAACCAGTGTGGTTTGCCATTCCATTCACTGGATGTACATCGATGAGAATAGAACCGTACGTGACGACCAACACATCATCGGCACAACACCGAGAAGTGATAACTAACTTTCACTTTTAAGATGGCGGCTTAATTGAATAACATCACTTTTGTGTAGAGTATTCAACTTTAAGAGGAACTTTGTGAAGGCAAATTTGGTAAATAAGGTGAATTCATTTCCTTTTGTTGCACTTTCATCTCTGTCATCTTATTCGTTATTCTAACTCCATTTTAAAATAAAGAAATGCCTGAGTAATAGACAAAGGATGATACTATGTATAGTAACAATATTTTATGGCCAACCAGACACTGAAAATCATGTTGCAACCATTTGAAGATGGATGCTTGGCCTTTACAAAATTAATTTGACTTTTTCTAAGAAGTATCTAAATGCGAAATCGTATAAATGGCACCTATAAAGTAGCGATCTACATATTGTTTTCAAGATTTTGACACCATTTTAATGGTCAGATATTTGTCTATAAATTTGCTTGTATTTGATCTGTGGAGGGCGATCTTCATCCCTTGAAACACAAGATTCTAATTGATTCCTATATTGTCCTCGTTGCGGTGTTTCTTTCTCCGACACATTTCTAAATCATGATACCTGCTTCAAACTTGACGTAGCCCTAATCTTTAATCATCACGTTCTACTTATTTCTTACATCAAAACGTTTATACAAACAAGCCTGCTCCTATCTGTGCGTGTTCCGTCGACTTCGCTCCGGTTAATAATATAGACAGCCATATCTAAGAATTGTTACCTCTTGGCACTTTAAATACCCATCATACGAAATCTTAATTCTAGTCTACGTCATGACAACATAACATTTTAACAATAAAATACAAGTACCAAGCTGGTTGAAATTGATAGAAAATCGAATCGAATGTTTTCGATGCGATCGAGCGAATATCAGAAGCAACATGTCTCGATCAATGGGCTCCCACGATCACAACCAGACAGCTAATAATTTATCACCTTTCAAATTGCATATAAACGAAAACATTTTTTAGTACGAAAGACATTGTGTGAGCTAGAAGTCTTCTCCTCCTCCTGGGGTCTGAGTATTTGTGGCTTTATAAAGCGGCAATTGCAGCGTTATAGAAGGAATTCGTCTTGCAAAGACTGTTCTTTTTGGAAGTACTCTCTAAAATAATTACGATTTTTGACCAGGTCTCCACCTTCGCATATTCTGACCTTTATACGCGAGAAACATATGCGAAAAATGTCACAAAAGGGAGACACAGGAAGTGCTTCTTAATTTACAAAATTGATGACTATATTTGCATGCAGAGAGAAAAGATAAGAGAAATGTACAAACGACAAAAACATGGAAGAACGTCAAAGATTAGTCAGTTTAGTTTAGGGAAAGAAAAGAGGGAAAAATAACCAAGACAAGGAGGAAAGGAAGTAGAGTCGTATTGAAAGACATTACCGTGCGATGGTGGCAAAACATGTCTGTGAGTAATAAGAGTAAGCACGATGTCAGAGCGTTCATATATTACTAACAAAATAATTTAAGTCGCTTTACTGGTCATTGGCAGATCGAAATTAAGCTGAAATATGTAGGGAAGGAGTGGAGAGAGTATAATGTGGATGGCGCATTAAAATTGATAAGTGTAAAACATGATATTAAAGATAATGATGATGATTTTATTAATGTGGCATTTGAGGTACTGGGTGGTATCCGGTTCGAATTAAAACTGCGCGCTCCTCTATTGATCTGCAAAATTAAAACAATGAACAGGTATTAAATCACGTAAATAAACCATATAGACCGTAGTCTGTGCTTTAATTATGGTTGGCAGAGGCTTCTAATTGGTTCACTCAAGGTCACTTACGTAAATCAGTAACTACTGCGTTTTAGCAAAAATATTAGGAAAAATTAATTCATACTTGAATTTCTTATTTGTGGAAAAAGGGAACCATAAAAATGACAGCAGCGTTTCTCAGTTTTGATAGATCTAGGAGGCTAATTAGTTCGAGAAATCTCAATGAATTCCTCTTTGTTGTTTTGCTAATTATAATTGCCAAATGGGAAATAAATCTGCCGTAAACGTGATGGGATATTTGTAAAATACGACTCTAATAAATGCACAGAAGTTAATAAAGAAAGGATGGTTAAAAGAGAAGGTCTCACGAAAAACTTTCATTCAAGAGTGATCGTTATGAGAGAAGGCCGAAAATAGGAAATCAGTCCAATGTGAATTCCGTAACAAAAGGAGGTGCGCTGGTGGCGTAGTGGTGACTTACACGTCTATTAAGTCAGAATTCATGAAATCTAGACCAATAGATGCACATTCGAGCGGGTTACTTATGGTTGATAAAAAATGGGCGTTTTTTGATCGAATCTGCAAATCTCAGCTATGCCACAACCATAAAGATAGGAATGATACCACCTCCCGATCATGAAATTTGTGCAATCTGACATGCACGCTTTCGTATGTAAGAAAAAATAATTTTCACAACATGAAATAATGAAAATACAAGCGAATACAAACTTTCGTTTGTTAATAACTGGTATCCAGTATAACTGACCTCCAAGAACAGAGGCGACAATAGTAACTCAGGATGGTGAGAAATCTGTACTTGTTATATTGGTAGCAATACATCTCCCATCCAAATCTGTAGTGATTTAATCAAATGTCGTTATCTATCACAAGCTTGTCCATGTGGTAATATCGATTTTATGCTATGCCTCCGTCGGATCAATATGATGACAAATTCACCTCATTACTGATTCATTTCATTCCCTATATAAAGAATTGTATGAATTCCTACCTCTTTGCTTGAAGTGGCATTAATACATCCCTGACTGTATACCCAGCTTATATCCATTTCCACTGACAGTATCATTGCTGTGCTATTCCAATTCGCAATACATTCGTATTACCATTCAGTTCCTGAGTGTTGTGCTACTACAAGTGAGGCCTCAGTGGGAAAATTCGAAATATTACAAAATCTTAATTTGTAACATCGACCAGTTTCATCTAACCTAATTAGTGCTTTGCAATAGAATGGACTGTCAGGGTATCAAAGCGCTGGGAAATTTTCTATGCAATTGAGAATTCATTCCGGTAATAAGAGTAGTCTTAGTTTTAATGAATTTCTAACTGGGAGCCAACAACTATGGCTCGACCCATATTCTACTGAACTCTACTGGGTTCGAGTCAACTGCAAACGTAGCATAATTTGAGGTGGCACTTAACCTTAAAGACACTACCCAAACTACTCTATCTTAAAGGATATTCAATCACATATTTAAAGTTTTTAAGGAGTTTCATAGGTTATTATTAATAATTATGTGGTTAAATATTATACTACATAAACAAATTCTTGGCCTACGAAATGCTGAGCAGAGACAAATAAGAATACTTCAAATATCACTCCCACATCACTCTTATCTGCAAGTTCCAAATTTCATCACTCGAAATCAGTATTGATCACCAACCAAAACTATGAAGGCACCGTTGAGTAACTACTGAAAGAAATCAATAAACGATTTTTTCCCATATTCCTCCAAAGTTGCATACTCTATTTCCAATTTAGGTACAAAGTAGGAAAATTAGACTTAAAACAAATTACTATACATCATTTCCGATGGTACCAATGATTCATCTTCGTAAACTAAAAACTGAGAAAGAGAGCCGACAACACCCCTGCAATATATCTCAACTGTAAAAAGGCACGTGTGCGCAGGTGCTAGAATGAGCCTGGAAGTTAGACAAAATGTAACAAGAATCATGTGGTATTCGTTAGAAAATGACACGTCAAGGATTCCCACTTTCAGAGTCAAGAGAGAGAACCAGAAGTGACATTTGCGGACTAACGATGAAATATCCAGGTCAGTGGATAGTCACCGAAAGGGATGAGTGAACAGGTCGGAAATGATGTCTAACTACTAGAAATAGAAAATTTAAATAACTTAATGTCTATAATGCAGTAACGGGAATGGTCTTAGATTTGACAATCTGACAAACTTGAAAGGGTAAAATTTTCTAAAAAAAATTTGACCTAACGTCTCTAGGACAGATACAAGTGAGAACAGTTCGTTGAATTGCTAAATAATCAAGTGGAACCGAAAGAAACGGTAATACATGAATGTAATTGATGCCAGAGATCTTATTTTGAATTACCTAAAGACCCGGTACCCTCAGAAGTTTTATTCTTTACGCACTGTTAATAAATACGATACGTCCTAACAAGAAACTCCTGAAACTTGCTTCAAAACAAATCCAAAATACATGAGAAAGCACGCATCTGTTACCCTCTTGGATATTTATGAAAATTTCCTTGAAAACAAACACAAATGAGTAAATATGCGTCGATGTTGGAGTGATGTTGTGTTATGACAACTATAAAAGCTGATTTCGTGGGTTAAGGTCGAGTAAGGATGATGTCCTATGACAATCTGTCAAGTAAAAAATAGTAAGCTTCGTTCCATAAGGATTTGAACTGACGTAGTTGTTCCTTGCTGCGTGAACTTGAGGTAAATATTGACAAACTTGAACGGTTAAAGAGAGCTTTTGTGATGAAGTGTGATTATCAGAAGAGCTCAAGCATTCTCTTAGAATGGTACAAAAGTTATAATTAACTATAAACACGAAAATCAAACCAAGGTGGTGATTTTGTCAAAGTAGACGCATCAATATACTCATCTTTTTCCACTAACCGGAAATGTCACTCAATTTAATTGCAATCCTGTCGAGCATTTTCTCCTTACAATTTGCATACCCTGTAAGTAAATGTAGGGCACAGAGTATGTCATAAATACATCTCCCATCAGTTTGTGAAAGGTCTATTAAAACAGTGGCAAGTAGAACCCAAAGATAGGTAATTCACATACTCAGTTACTCTTTCGACTTCTACCTTTGAATACATTGACTCTGGGATGGTGACTCAGTCATTCTAGGATTTACGGTTAACAACTCGACACTGTGGTGATACTGTGAATATCCCAGTTAGTGGAATGAAGTGCTGATCGTACATACAGATGATATTCCATATGACTTAGCCGTTCCAGTTGTGTATTGTAGGCACAAATCTGTTATTCATCAAATCTATAATTTGTCTGCCCACGTAAGTATTTGCGTGCTAAACTTGCACCTTGTTGGATTCACAAATGGCATTGTGCTTTGCACAGGCAATATTTGCAAACAATCTAAACACGCGTGCGTTCTACGAAAAAAAGTGCCCTACCAGTTCCACCCGTCACAGTTATCAAGAGTGATTTAAAACACTCCAAAAATCGTGCCGCACACAGAGTGCTTATGTGTTACTAGTGGTGTAGCATGGTTTATCAACTAATGCCCAGTGACTGGAGCGATCATCGGCACTGATCTGCTGAAGGATAGCAGTTTTCCCCTCTTTTTGAGATAAGATTCGAAAGCTGGTTTCAATAAACCAACACAGGTCGTAATTCAAACTGAGATTACAGTAAATACGATAGAAAAAACTTAGTACATTGGATGATGAGTCCGAAATCACCAGAACTAAGATTGTCTTATTCTGACACAAGGTGAAAATCTGTAATAAACAAACTGGATTACATCTTAGTAACGGAATCAAATATAATCGTATTAACTGACGTCTCTAAACGATATTAAACCCAATAGAGTTTAATTGATTTGAGATTTGAATAGATTAATTTGAATAAATTAACTTTACATAACAAGATCTGCTTTGTATCCTGAATTTTTGTTGCAATTAATTACCAAGACTGTAAATTAAATGCAGAGTTAGCTGACACAAAAAAGGTTCTTTATTATGTGAGAACATCTGTCAACAATCAATTGCGAATAGAAACGACGCAATGGCCTTGCGGTGCGATTAAAGTTCAGATGGGTCAATCGTGAATATAAGGCGAAATTGTTTCAATTGGACAAAACGGTGGAATTCAACAACCGTGAAATATTTTTTCAATCTACATTTTCCGGTTTGAGTTTTTCAGAGTTTGTCTCTTATCTAAGAAAATTCGAAAGGAAGGGAAAGCTAATTGCCATGAGATTGACACCTTGAAGTTCACGTACGTCAGATTAGTCAATTTTAAATTTATTAAAAGAAGTTCAAGATAATAAATAAGTAACAAACTTGGCATTTCTTCATTTTTGGAGAATGAATTACAAATAGGAGGCAAAATTTTAAGTAACGGTCAAAAAGAAAAAAGATTAACTATAAACTTCTGTGTTCAGTAGAAGTTTACAACAAAACGTAAAAAATCTCGACTTGTCAAAAGCTGAATCAAACCATTTTTGCCCTTTTCCTAGCGATAAAAGAATCGATAAAGGAAAAAGGTGCACGTCGACAATCCAAATTACGCCTGACCGAATTTTCAACATTTTTTTGAAAAGATGAGGACAAAAACGTCCTGGAGCCTTTGATTGAGAAAACCCATTCAGGAATTTATAGGTTAACATGTGATACTTAGTCCATATTATAGACTATAGATGTGAAGACAGTAGTCAGTCTCGGGTATTAAAATATTCCAAGTTCATTAACCACTTACATGAGATCAGCTGTCATAAGGAGTCACTGCATGCAGTGCATGGGCGACATTTTTCCTATTGAGAAAATAAATTTGCTTATATAGAATTGGGTACGTAGCAAATGATTGGTTGCCTGGTTAGCCAATGAATGCAGCAATAATTGTTTTTTACATAAAAATCGATAATCCAGTTCACATAAACGAAGCTTATATGTTTCGCTTGAGTGTCCCAAAAGTATTCACGATTCGGGCTCCTAATAACTAACCACCTCCATACTGTTCTACTTGTAAGGAAATGGTCTACATCTCAATTTCTCTAAATTATATTGGTTTCGAACTTGTGTCACCTAGATCATGGTAAAGTACCATGCCAATACTATATAAAAACCAAACGATTAATCGATTAAACAACATTTCTAATACCCATACTAATTTATTTTGTATCACATGTTCCCCATTCATTTTGACAAAATTCAAGTACCTGTTCGTATAATTTGTGATATTAAATTATCATGAAGGATCTAAGTTTTTAAATGCTTTTGAGTGGAAAATTGCACTTCGTACCAGTTTTTATAAGCAAGGATTGACACTTGCATATTTTTTCACAGAACTTCGGATTTCATAACTTCGATTCTAGTTTTTTCTGATTGTAGAAGAAAACACACATCTAGAACTGCACAAGATAATTTAGACCAAAATAACATCTTCTACACATATGTTTAGAAATTCCTCTCTATTTTTCACCGCTATACGTTAATACTAGCTTAAACGAGGATTCAATCATTCCAGTTTTTACCGAACATAATATTTTTTGTTTAAAACAATTCCCGGCAGGATAGAGTTAATTCTCGCCAACTATCATAAATAAGGAATAGATGTAATACGTCAAAACAGTAACAAAATTCCAGACTTAAATCGCGTACGATAGCGTTAAAAGCCACTTTAATCGATGAAGAGACGAGATGTATCCCATTCTGAAAAAAAATGTTAACAGACAAGTCTAACAGATTCAGAAAGTGCGCAATCTGAATTAAGCAACCATCTGGAGGAAATCCCAGGCTCCACATACCTAATTTCTCTCCTTTCTTCTCTAAATGTAAGATTTTAAATGCACGTATTAACTTATACAAGTCGTATAATGTATACTAACTTTAGAAATAAACAGACAATCACTTTAAAATGGTTTGAAGTTAAAGGACTTAAGGCTCTCCTAAACACTGCAAGATGGTTAAAATTAGGATTACTATATCACAAAGCTACGACATGTTTAGAGCTATTTCGACGGATTCCTCTGCGAAATTTCACAGCCAGACTCCAACAACAAAAACCTCGTCTTTAGACCTCCATGAAAATCTCCCCAGCTTTCTTACCCTAAGGTTTCTTTTGAGTCACCATTTATCGAGACGAAATAGAAAGGCCATGGCTAGATCAAATCGATCAAGATGCCCAGAAGGACTTTGGTTTGACCAGACTATCATGACTAAAACGGCCAGAAATACTGATTTCCATCTCTAAAATCGTAGACTCCCCACCTTAAGACAGTTCGAGCGAAAACAAAAAAGTGCTAAGTTGCTAACCCTGCGCGAATATTCACAGAAAGTGAGTACTTTTGCACCATCGACGAGACCACTGTCCCTCAGGCTCAATGATCAACAAGTACTTACAGTACCCAATTTCCAGTCATTATAAGTTAAGATAGTTAAAAAGCCACATATCAGAATGCCTTCTTCGACATTGGCATCAGATTCGATGTGAATGCCTTCAAAGGATCTTTTAAAAAAAGCACATATTCTTCTGAACTTAGAAATGGAGTCAAAACCCCGATTCTCATGGACCGAATCGTTCTAATCCTTCCAAAATTTTTCCCGCATAGATATAGCTATGCATCTCCCTGTCTGATTAGTAAAGAATGAGACAGTAACCTAAATAGATCGTAAACTTAATTTTCAAATCTTCCAGCAATTCAATTCCCTGCAGGTAATTAAATTTCCAACGCATTAGTGGTCCATTTACTGAATACACAAACTTTTGGCTTAGATCAAGCGTCCGGACAAGTATTTTTAAGGCCAGGCGAGGCCAACCCAAACTTGCTAAAAGGACAAATCGAATTTGATTTACTTACGAAATTATTCACATACACATTTTCAGATTTTCACAATTTTAAATTTCCCAAAATTTCCTAATTCCATTAATTTTTAAATTGTCAATGGTATGGGCAATTGGAATATACCTTCATTAATTTTCATCACAAATTGAGAACAAAATAAAATCTATAAGAATGAGACAATTAAATTCAAGAAAATTAAATGTTTGTTTTATTAAAAAAGCACTTGTTCTGAAATACATTCACAAAATATTTTGTCTAATAAATGTGAAATTAATCTCTGTATTAGACTGAAAATTGTGCTCTAAACGCGCGATGATTTCAAAACACTCTAAAATGCGTAATTATCTGACGAAAAGCATCATTGAACACGCACAATGACAATAAACGTTGTGACAGAGAACTCTTCATGTCACCATGACCATAGTGATGAGCTCTGGTACGTCTCATCTACCCGCTCATGGCTGTAAGGAGACAAGAATGAATCAAAGTGATATGAACAACCGTTCACTTAAATCAACTGGTGTTCAACAAACAAGAATAACGCGGACATGAGCCCACCAGAAACTCCATCAAAAGTGAGATTTGAAACATTGGGATGCTATCCCATTACTAAGGTTGCATGGAAAGTACCCGAATAAGGAGAATGACAAACGATTTAAAGTGTGGATAAAGGAGAATGTGTCAAGAAATGAATGTGTACTTTGGGTTGTTGTAGACAGTAATTTATATTATTCTTATCATTAATGTTATTACTTTTATAACGGATTCAACAAGCGTGAAAAGAAATCGACGCTACCGGATGTGTACTTTCATATAATTATCCTAAATTCAGGGCTGCTTAAAGAAAGGAAGAGGAAATATTCCCATGAATAAAACATTCAGGCCTTTTCAAAGCTGGAAAAGAGCATCAAAAGGCAGAAAAAGTAATCTTAACGCCTCCCCAAGCTCCCTCTCTCTACAATGTACTAGACCTTGAAAATTATGTATCCTATTGTCAAATTCGCATGCTCTGTACGACTTTAAATAAATGAAAATTATATAAGACCAGGAAGCTGTTTATAAGTGGAAATATAACATTTGTCTACTCGTGCTAGTTTTGAGTTACTATAGGATTATTTGAATCATTTCAAAGTATTTTATAAATAAAAAAAAGGAATCAACCGAAAGGAACAGTCAAATGGCTATCTAGATTGAAATTTGTTAGTTGAATCTAGTGGATTAAAACAAAAACAATGTGCTTTTAAAAAATAAAAATAATAAATTTAAGATCAATGGTATCATGCGAAAATGTTCAATAAAATAACTTAAATTAGGAAGAAAAAATGATAACACTGGACCATACCTCCAATTAGCAACGGAGTCACGGACCACATTAGCGTGTTGGATGACCTGGGATTCCAGAGAATTGATCTCCTGTTGTAGACGATCCAGGTAGTTGTTGACACGAACCAAAGGTCTGAGAAAAGGATAACAAAATGGTTACGTCAGTGTTAGTTTTTAGGAAAAATCTACAAATGCTTTAATATTCCAATTGTCTGAAAATATTCCTCCCAGTTCCAATTCCTTCATTTATTTTGATCCCTTTTATTCGTTAAGATTCAAGTCCTAACTTTCTCCATACAAACGGGAAAACTTCCATTCAATAAAAATTATCGTATAAAGTTGTGGATAAAACAGCATGTAATGTCAGTTACCGTATCTAAAGGCTTAAACCCCCCAGTTTAAGTGAATTAGAGTGAAAAGTGTAAAAAGCGGCCAACTGTATGTGAATGTTGACAGAAAAGAAAACAATGCTTTTGCATTATCGACGAGACCACTGTTCCTTAGGCGCAGCGATCAACAAGGACTTTCAGTGTCAAATTTCCGGTTGTTCAAAGAAGACGAAGGTAGTCAAAACGCCACATATCATAATTTCACCCTCAAAATTGGCATCTGATTCAATGCGGGTCTCTTTAAAGGATTTTGAAAAAAAATAATGGAAGTGAACTGAGCAGTTGGGAAATAAAAATCTCGGGTCCTAAAGGCCACATCTCCCAAAATCATGCATCCACGTGTCCGACTAATATATTATATACTATCTTAATAAATAAACGAATATATTAGAATTAATATTGTCTGTGTACCGGTGATGCAGTGTTCAGATTGCACAAAACGAACTTGAATTATGACCTTGAAATATACAAACAAAATAGAAGGGAATTATAGCAGACATCAGTAATAAAATTTTTTCTCAAGGAGAAAATGTTAATGAAATGCTTTTCTCACAATAAAATAATATTTCTTTCTTGACAGAAATCCCCAAATAGACTGCTTAAGCTCGATCCACCCTTAAGTATATTCAAAATATGGGATTAACAGAATGAGGAAATACACTCACCTGCTGTGCAAAAGGGAATCATCGACCCTATCTACAAGCAGTTTCTCCAACTCAGACACTTCAACAACATTGATTGAGGCAGGAGTCTGCGGAACACCATTTGAGTTGACACCATTGACATTAGAGCCATCATTACTACCACCAAACAGACGACTCTGCTCAATGAGACCTCGCAATGATCCACGAAGATCTGAGAGATGGGCTTGGTAGTGCCAGGACTCCTGCTTCGTGTCGGCCAACTCGCGTTTCAACTGTTCAAGGTGTTTCTTCAAAACCTAGAAAATGGAGGCATAAAGCAATGAGGGACAAATCGCAGAAGTCATTAAGCGTACGGAAGTGTCACTAAATTGATAGCAAACATTTTCTTTGAGGGTGTTCAATAATAGATATGGAACAAAATCTTTACTGGAATTTACCCCTCAAGTTGCGTATGAATAGGCTTACTTTTCGCCTAATTACTCATGATTAAACTGCTTTGTGTCAGATTCTTAATTAGCTTAGATAATTGATGTCGTAAATCACCCGACTCTCAGGCAGGTTTTGTCTGAAGTTATATCATCCAATGGAAACAGCTTAACAGACAGTTTCATTAGGTAATAACGGAACAATACTGTTGATCACAAGAGTAAATATTAAATAGTTTACATCATTTTTAATCAAATAATGCTACCTGCCAGTCAATTTAAAATTGGCAGGAGTTAGCCATTTGACCGTTTAGATGACCTCCATAAACACGTCTTTTATTCACCATCCAGTGAATGACCTCAGATTCGGCAAATATGTGATTACATTTATATTAAGAACGATATTCATCTGGTAGGCAAACCATTTTTTCGCGATTGTAAACGTTTCCACGAGAGTTAACGCAGTGCCAATATAAGAATAAAGCAGTAGGAGAATGAAGTTGCAAAAATAATTCGTTAAAAGCTCATCCTTTAAAGCATTTAAAAATGGAACACGTTTGATTCCTTACGCATGTGGAAAGTGACCTACAAGTATGTTTAAAAGATTTTAAATGACATGAATGAAAATCAATAAATATTAACTGTATACAGGAGCCAAACTGAAAATGAAAAAGAAAAGAATGTCCAGATGCCAGGTGTCTTTAGTAAATAGATGACCTCTGATAGGCTAAAGACATTTTAGCTAGAATCAACTAACTTTTCTGGACTATTGGAAGAGACAAATCCATCGAGAAAGCAAGCTCAATAGGATTAACCGGTTAATAGATATTCATGAACACGAACCCACTCAGGTATCAATCCCGAAATTTTAAATTTCGAACATTAGAATATGATAAAGTGAAATAGATCCAATAGGTAAAGAGTAAAGACGAATCCGAAAACCAAATGAATTAAAACACCCTCTCGACCCTTCCCCCTGCATTCCTCATCGGGATGGTTAACCGTTCCAGTGTTTCGATACTTTTCAACGTTAAAAATTGATAAATTCTTCCATGGCAATGGGTAAAAAAATAATACTAGCTAATCAAAGGCCAATGACTTTGTAGTGGAGTGGAATACTAGGTATTGATCAGGAGAAAAAAAACAAGAAAAGCTGAAATAAAAGAGTAATAGATTTATAAGCCCATCTGAATGTACTTAAAGTCGTAAAAAAATGTTAAATGAAATAATATAAAAACCGTCTTGAGAACACTCAAATACTTTAATCTACTCTGCACTCAAGCCACTTATTCAAGCATCACTCCATCTACCGAACAGTGAAATAAATCAGGAACCACCAGAAATAAATAATAAATTATATTGTTACTCACGCTAATGGTTTCTTGCAGTGCCCCCACTTCCTTATCTGTAGACTTATCACCAGATTTCAGATGACTTGTCAACGAAGTGATATTCGCCTGAGCCGTGACCGCAATATGCTTCGCTTCCAACAAAGCTTGTTGAGTTTCAGCCAATTCTCTTCTCAGCCCCTCTGCTTCTTGAACTGCCGTTCTCTGCGCTTCTATAGCTTGCTGTCGTCCATATGTCTCATTCGCCGTCTTTGACGATTGGGCTGCAAGTTCCTGTTTAGTCAACTCCAAGGAGGCCTGAAGTTTAGCCAGTTCAGCTTGCATTCGAGTGACATTTTGCGAATACATTGCAACCTCAGCTGTCAGCATTTGACAATTTGAACAGGGCAGGGAGACAGGAGCTGCTGTCAGTTCTTGCTGAACAGCAACAGGTTGAATCACAGGTTCAGAATTCACTTTTGACATGGATATAGCTTCTACTTTTTCAGTCAGTTCAACAATTTCAGCTTCTCGTTGTGAGAGAGACGTTTCCAGACCGGCAGTATGACGTTTGAGACTGTCAATTGTGTCAGAGAGACCGAGTTCTCGTCCCTTTGCAGCTTCCAATTCATGTATTAACCGTCTATGTTTGTTCTCGAGTCCCTCAGACTTCGCCACACGGGACTCGAGCTTAGCTACTTCATCTCGGAGATTCTCTAATTCCTCTTGTTGCTTGATACTAGTGTTACGTTCACGTTCTAACACAGCTTGTAACTGTTGCTCAATCTCAGCTCTCTGTGTCTCAGTTGCTTGTAAACGAGATTCCAGACCTGATAGACATTGAGCCCATTCACGAGACTGTTTATCATGAGCCTGTTGATGGGCCGTCTTTAGAGCAGTTATTTCAGCTTGTAGGGCTAAAGTTTCGTTAGTTTTCTCATTCAACTGTTGAGTAAGGCCATCAATCTCTGAGGTCTTTGTAGCAAGAGCCTCGGAGTAAGAAGCTTTTACTTCCTGCAATCTTTGACTTAATTCCGCTTGTTTAGCATACGCCTCTTCAACAGAAGCGGTATGATTAGCTTGAAGGATATCGTACTGTTCCTGAAGTGTTTGGTGACTTTGCATGAGAGAGCAATACCTCTCTTGAACAGCTAGAAGGCTGGAAACTTGTTCCCTAAGGCCAGACAACTCCGTCTGAAGTTGTGTCGACTGAGTATTTAGCCTGTCAACTTCTGTAATAAATGGCTCTCTAGCTTTGTTAGCCGCCTCCTCACAAGCAGGACCGATTGAATCTTCCAGACGTTTAATGTCATCCCTCAATCCTTCATTTTCTGACTGAAGAGTTAATGAAGTATTCTGAAGCTGCTCTCGTTCAGTCTCTAACTCCTTTATCTTCTCATTCTTCTCCTGAAGGTTAGACTGCAGGACTTCAATGTCATTAGAAAGTTCATCTCTGATGAGGAGAACGTTAGATAACTCGGAGCTTCTGGAATCGAGTTCAGACTGCAGAGCGTTGAAATTTGACTCAACTCGGGACATGTCTTCTCTGAGCTGATTAAGACAGGCATCCAGAGTAGCTTTCTCTGTGTAAGAAGCTTGAAGGGAACTCTCCAGGGAAGCTTTTTCTTCAAGAGCTCGGTTAAGAGCAGCAGATTGTTCATAGCTGTTCGCCTCCAGACGTGTCAACTTTGAACAGATGTCCTTGTATTGAGCCAACTGCTGATCCATTAGGGATTTCTGCTGATTTAACTGCGCCTCTAGACCAGTGACAGTCATACGCAGATTGTCCCTTTCGGTTTCGACACACTGGAGAATATGTTGAATGTGATCCAAGGAAGTACGCAATCCAGACAGCTCCATTTCAGTTTCACTGAGGTCTGCTTGAAGTGCTGATATACGATTTTGACACTCATTAATTTGATGAGTTTTCTGTTTACATAGTGACTCTAGATCGGATCTCTCTGCGACAATCTTTTCGAATATAGCCTCGCGTTCTAGGATATCAGCTCTAATAGCTTCTAATTCGTGAGTTAAGCTCTGTTTTGCCTCTGCTAAAGCAGCTTCACCGGACATAACTTGTGTTTCCAGACGAGCGTTCTCTTGAGCTAGTTGTTGAGCTGATGTTCCAGATTGATCTAACCAATTTCGCATGGAGCTTAACTGATCCATTAAACGGTCTCTAGCAGCCTCCGTTAGCTGGAGTTGTTCTCTGTACCATTCTTGAGATCGCCTTAAACTAGCTAACTCAGCATTGAGATCAGTTTTATGGTCAAGAGTTTGTGAATAAGCCATTCGAATAGATTCCATATCGGCGTATAATTCTGCCATCTTTTCTCGAAGGCTGCCTAAAGCTTGGTCCTTCGCGACGCTATTTTGTTGGACATCAGCGAGTTGAGATTTTAGTGAGATAGAATTTGTTTGCGCGGCTGTTAAGCTGGCAGAAAGTTGTTCGTTCTCACGAGTTTTTAGGTTAAGTTGCTCTTGAGCTTGACGTAGAGATTCCTGAGCTTCACGAGACTTGGTAAGAGCTTCTGCAATCCTTTGATCTGATTGAGTTTTTACCTCATTTAGAGTATATTTTGCAGCTTCTAGGCGTTTCCGAAGGGTTGCAGCCTCGGTAGACAGCTCAGCACGTTCTTTAAGCCAGATTTCGGCCTCTCGACCGTAAACTAAGAGTCGTCCCTCAAGACAAGCGGCATGGAGACGCAATCGATCTTCTTCAGCAATGGATAGATCATCCAAACCTGAGTCACAAGTTAACTCATCTGGACTTGCGGCACGGTCTTGAGGTATCTGATTGTGGTGATTAGTTTCCTTCCCGTTGGTAAAAGGTTTCTGAGAATAAGGTGTGAGAGTCGTTTCAATACGGGTATTTGACTGGAGGGCAGGAGTTGAAACATCATTGGTGTTAGACGTGGATGGAAGATAGGTAGAACTTAGTGATCTATCCTTTGAAGTTGGTTTTTGAAGATTTGGATAGGCGAGGATAGGAGTAGAGGTAGTAATATGCTGTCCACGAGGAAAAGTGCTATAAACACTCGAATTATTATGGACGTCAGGAATAAGTTGATTCAGTGAACCGATTTTATCAATACTGATGCGTATTTCAGTGTCAGGTCTAGCTGATTGGGATAAATTCGACTCATCTATGAAAATTTGCGATTTAAAATGAATATTCCAACCTACCTGACATAAAATGTTGATCGATTCTAACACGGGTTTCGGGAACACGAGTTTCTTTCTCCATCTAAAATTTAAAAAATATAAATTAATGCGCCTTTAATAATCACAAATTGAAACCTCAACACGACGCAAGTAAGATGAACCAATGAAGTATTAGTGCTAAAAGAAATGAGCAAAGAAGACAAAACTTACTGGGAAATACATTATGGCCTTTAAAACAGGATGATATCGGATTATTATATATATCTATATATACCAGTACAAATATATACTTTATAATAAGTAAAACGTATACCACACGAGAGAATATTTAATAAACTCAGATAATAACTCACAAAGCGAGAGAAACCCCAAGACACAAGTGACAACGGCGAATAAGCAAGAAAGGGTGAGTTGGCTTTGCGCGCTAGTTTGTAATTAATTATAACAAAAGTGGAATATCCTTGAAAGCGTAAAAAATAGTTTGGTTTGTTATATAAAGTATACAATAATTAGGAACTTTAAAAGAAATGCCATAGTATATTTTAGAATTATATTTAGCCTCACAATTAGGTTATATTCATGTCCCTGAGAGCATCGTTAGCTTCAAAAATACAGATTTTATCATTGTTATCAAATAAGCACAAAATAGTGTATAAAATTTGTTTTGAATTTATTAAATTTTCTTATCGTATTTGATTTTCTATTTTCTTTTCCACTCTTCGGTCAAACCAATTTCTTCTAGAGTTTTATTAGAAGGTTGGCTTCGTTGAAGAACTGAATTATTGTCGATATGCTGAGTAACATTCAGCATCATGTAGTATTCATCATCAATACCACGTAAAAATAATCCCGAATATCGTATTTCGAATACATTAGGAAATAATAACTGCTGTTTTTCTTACTTAGGGATAAACGTCCAGAGTATTTCTCATTATCTTGTGCGATATCTAAATTTTTTTTATTTAAGAGAAGACGCCAGGTCTACTTGTAAGTTGCATTATTCTTTTATGATTTTAAATAAATTTTACGTAAAATACGTATTCTGACTTATTCCTCCTTCCCATTTTTCATTTGAGAAGATAATAGTCAAATCAACCAAGAGCAGGTTTCAACATAATTGGAAATAATTCAATCTGACAAAGGTAATCTCTGTCCTGGATGAAAATCAATGGACGACTTTGTCATTTTTACCAAATGATCGCTTTTGATCGTAAGCCGAAAAAATAAAGTTCATATATGCTGTGTTTATGCTTTGTCTCGGGCTGAACAACTCCCACAAGCTGTCTCTACATCGCCTAGCATCCTTGTTAAGACAAGGGCGCATTTCGTTCTTGATTACTTGATAGTTTTTGGGACTAAAACTGCTATCAGTTCGGTGGTGTTTTGGTCCCCCAATATGAACTTGTACTGATATAAAATGCCTTCATCCTGTCTCATCCTTCTCTCACTAGTCTACTTCAAATACAGTAATATTCCATCGATAAATATATTAGGGGTAGAAACGAAATTTCCAGTATTCTTGACATCAAAGAGGAGTCTTACTTTCCAAATCCTTCCAGCTGCAATAAAAAATTCTTCACGGTATGGGATTTATTGACTTAAAATCACGTAAATGTGCTCTGAATTATAATTTTCTATAGTAAAAACATATGCTATCAAGCATTCAGTGTTTTTAGAAGTTCTAGATGGAAAGTCAACCGGAAATTATTTATGAACTAATTTAACATGAATATAAAAGAATAAATTAATATATAGCAAGCAGCTTCAAAAAGGACATACAGTAGTAGGGATTAAATTTGAAAATTGTATTCATGCAGAGAGAATTTCGACAGAACAGTCTAATCGAAGTCCACTATAATACGTTCATTAAAATCACGTGTATTTGGTATATACAGCATAATTAACATTAGCTTAAACTTAGTAGATTGGTACGAGGCATATTTAGAAGAATATAATATATAAGTTGGACAAGGCTTAATTTTCCAATTATCAGATTACTGGGTATTTATTAATTTCCGATCATAAACACTTAAAATAGCTTCGACTTATGCAGGTATAAAAGGTTAATAAAGAGAAATTTTATTGATCTGATTAAATTCTGTGAGTCTGATCACCGTTCAAGAATTTACTAAAACAATTTTAGAAGATAATTTCGCAAAACGTTACTCGTGATGTCATAATTATTTCCTCTCCACTCAATGCTTTATCTTCTGATTTTGAAAAGACGCTGTTTTCTGGTAGTCATTTGGAAGATCCTAATTTCGCATGGATTCATAGGTAAGTGCAGTTTAATAAGGTTGCTGCAAGTAATTCTCCTGACGCAATCAACCGTAGATATTCAAACCTTCGGTTATTTCTAATTCACATATATGAAATTTCTCTCAAGGAAGCATGAATTATCCAGTGTAATGTAAATATTAAGTGTAAACAAAGATATGAATTTATTTTTAAATGAAATATTTGTTAAGCTAGGTATCAAAGAAATTGAATATATGTGAAATCATTATTAATAAATCACAAAATACTTAATTTAGATTTGCATAAGAAGTATTCTAGCTAGCGTTCAACAAACAAATGAAAATATTTTATTTTTTAATTTTATGAGCTTATGTGATTTGAGATACAAATAAGTCAACTCATTTATTGAGAGTACCATGTGTAAATGATTTTAAATTTTAGCATATTTATCGGCGAAATTTTTAAGCGTTTGCGCATCGCCTTCTCATCAAATCTATATTGTCTGCGCTTGGGTGACAGCCACTAAAAGTTGCTATTTACATTCCTGGAATTCCAATTTTGTAATCGAGACCTGTCAAAATAAAATTTAAAAGAATCTAATGTAATATGCAGTACACTTTACAAGCAATTGAAGTAACAGTTATTTTTATCCTATTCCTACTTATTATTTCGACAATTTATTTGAGTATTGTTTAATTTAGCGTTATTGTGGTTTAGTCTCAATATTGCATCGTTTTATAAGAACTCGATGATAATCACTGGTTTAAATATTTATAAAACTTTTTTCCAATCTTTTATTCCTAATTAACAGAAAAATAGGTGCTTTCTAAAATATACTTTGTAATGTTTTAACCGACCGATAACACAAGTAAGTGTTTACGCGATCAGAAATCAAAAAGTCAAACATCTTGATTATGTCTGGTCGCGGTAAGGGTAGTGCAAAGACGAAGAGTAAGGCGAAGACTCGTTCATCGAGAGCTGGTCTCCAGTTTCCAGTAGGAAGGGTTCATCGCCTTCTTCGTAAAGGGAATTACGCTGAACGTGTGGGTGCTGGCGCTCCGGTGTATCTCGCAGCAGTTATGGAGTATCTTACTGCAGAAATTCTGGAGCTCGCTGGCAACGCTGCTCGTGACAACAAGAAAGCCCGTATTATTCCGCGTCACCTCCAACTGGCTATCAGAAATGATGAAGAGTTGAACAAATTACTCACTAGTGTCACAATCGCTCAAGGTGGAGTTTTACCGGGCATTCAGAGCGTTCTTTTGTCAAAAAAGACTGGCAAATCCGATAGCAAGGTGTCCCAAGAATTCTAAGCTTTTCATATCCGTGTTTTATACGTCAAATATATTTTACTTGTTAACTCGGTCTATTCGGCTTGTTCCCCTCTGCTCCCCTTGGATTGATTTACGGCTTAAAGCTAGTTTGGACGCAGTTATTTAAGTTTTAGTTTACTTCCGGTCATCGTATGTTGTTTGCACTTGAGACTATTCGTAAATTTTATAAATTGAAAACGCAAATGTTAGGAAGAAGTTTCTTTATTATCACAGAATAAATGAGGCGTTTCGATGAGTATGTTTGTGAAGTTTTTTTTTCGTTCTTTTTCATCTTGTCGGCGAATAGAGTATCAACAATCATCAAGGAAACGCAGAACGTCTTTCTTTGTGATGATTCCAGTTACGCGTCTGTGAAAAGAGGGGAAAAAGGGAAGTCACATTAGGTATGCCCAAGTTAATCCATTAATGCGACGTTTTGACAAGTAGGGACCTGTTTTGCCCTCTGAGTGCATTATTTTGATAGCCTAGGCTTAGGGCATTACAGTTACTCCAACTTTAACTTTGGTTGTATTTATCTTAAAACATGATCTGCTTATATGGTTTGACCCCTTTTCACGTTTAGCTGAAAAATGTCCTCACCTTTAGGTTAGGTTTCATTCTATTATAGCCAGTAGATACGGTCGTCCGTTTTCTCTCTGTTAGGATCCAAGTACGCAAGTTAATTTCATTTAACGGTGCGGAGATAGTGGGACTAATCATATCACCCGGAGATTTGTAGCCTACGACTACGGATTTATTTTCAAATTTGATTCATTACTGCTAGTATTGGGTTTTTATGATAAAGCTCATAAACTGTCGTATAAAACAGGTTCTGCGGAGGTACAGGGTTGAGTTATTTAAAATAGGCAGGAACAATCAAAATCGGCAGAACTTAGTATATAGAATAGGTAATTACATAAAGAGCGATAATTTAATCAATCAAAAAATCACAATCATTTTTACTCCTTGCCAAATACAAATTAATATCATCGTACTGCTGATGCATTAGCCATGAGAATGCATGACCTTGAGTAACCAGTTTACGGAGCTCTGCTAACTCGAAATGTCTACCTATGTCATTGTAAGACTATAAGCTACCGAATTTCTCAACCATTGATGTTAAAGCCGGCCATCACAATGACGTCAATGAGCAGACAAGCATTTGTTGTAATCGGGGGTATAGGCCATGGAACTTGACCAAAATATTGTACAATTTGAATCCAAAGAAGAAAACTGAAACTGATATTCACTTCAAATCCGTGAGATTATAACAGGGAATATACAATCCCAGATAGGCTAAAATTTGAGTTAAACGAAAATGTCAGCGGAATTAAAAAGTACAGTTGAAACGTCTAATTTTAATCAACGGATTATGAATCTAAAAAAGGCAATTCAGATACTTATTTTGGAAAAGAAAACTAGTGATTTATCGCTTTTGTGAAAGAGACGCTTCTGTTAAATAATCACCAGGAAAATGAGGTTCAGCATTTTAGAGCTATTATTAATTCATCTACATGAAAAAACCTAACGTTTGTTCCAAGTGAAAATGTGAGTTTAAATTTGAACAGAAAATCGACATAACATTTGTGGCCGAAATTCGCGTGATTACAAGTGACGAAAGATCAATGTGAAGAGAACGCGAATTGAAATATGAATATGAAGGCGATATTAATGAGTCGTTCTCATAAATTTACTAAAAATCATGTGGATTTTAATTTGAAAGATAATCAATGTTCATAGAGGAGTTCAAGAGGTGTATAATCCATTTTCTACATATGAATGTAAAAATAACAGAAAATAAATAGCCACAGAGAAATGAAAAAAGATGTATTAATTTAATTAATCTGCTTATGTGCTAAATTTAATACATTTTAAGTAGTAGTTTAAGCAGAATTAAGGAACACAGCAACTGACACAACATTCCGATAACTCCCTAAGTCACAACTTACCCAAGATGAGTCACCAGAACCTGACGCAAACCCAAAGTCCTGAAGACATCAAATATGGTCGATGCGGGAGTCGCCTGAGTTAAGGTTGTAGGAGACTGAAAAAGCAGATGAGAAACGAAAAGGTGGAGATGGACAGCTCTAAATATTCAAAATAGCGTTCAACCTACCAAATCAATGATATTCCTGACGTCAACCAAAGGAAGACATCCATCAAAGACATTTGGAGTCAAAGTCTCTTGAACAGGCGCTCGATCAGTGAAACAGACTACGGAACTTGGGTGATAGCGACGTGATAAATGGGATCGGCCAAGATCTGTAAAGCACAAAAATGAAGTTTAATAGAAACAACTACTTAAATTAAATAAGTGGAATGCATTTATAACATAACCCACCGAGGGCTTTAACAAGGTCTCCACGTGAAACGAAGCCAACAAGATGTCGGGAGGAAAGAGATTCGACTACAGGAAAGCCGTTATGCACTGAATGTTGTAGAAGTTGCTCAATCTCTTCCAAACACATCGAATTTTCTGTCAGCAATTCTAGAGGTCCTTCACCAAATCTAGGATGCATGATGTCAGAGGCAAAAGAATTGGCCATTTTGTTGGAGTTTTTGTCGAACTGGAGGTAGGGATAGTTGTTGAGACGAATCTGAACGTCATAGATGCTGCCTTTGAAAAGACGATCTCCGGTCCATTTGGCAAACATACTTGCGACCATGATGGGGATGCTGTAACTCAGTCTAAAAGGAAATGATAAAAATGAAAGAATGATATTTAATATTGTTGTGCTGAGTGTAAATTTGCCAAAATACTTGTTCAAGCTCTATGCATTTGAAATAAGTTGTTGCACTTATCCGTCGATGGTGACCTATAGAGTCATAAAATAACTTTTCATCCGTAAATGTGGTCTCCGAGCTTTCAGTGTTGGATCAAATGATAAGCTTCTTTTGAGAAACGGCGATTTGAGAATGATTGCATACTCCCTGTTGTCAAATGTGTCTATTTTATCTATCATATCAGTTATAATGGGCACGATGTGATCTAGATGAGACGCGTTCTCCCTGTGTTCTTCTGGTGCTTGATACGTAGTTCCCCATACGTTACAATGTCAACACAGTGAGATCCATTTTCCGAATAAAAGTTTACTAGACTCAATCTACACATGAAAAATAACTCTTCAAAAATAAAATAATTTTGCTAAGCCCTTCAGGCCTTGGGTAGATTGGAAACCAAAAGAATTGGACTTGAGAACATGTTACAGCTACCTCTAAGAGAGTAGAGGGAATCCAATGAGACGGTAAAGGAGATTAATGTAATCATTTCCCCACTGTCAGTAAATCAGATGAACCGAGAATCAAATCAAATAGAGGATAAAAAAGATGTTTCCCAAGAGAAAAATGACAACGGATAGATTAACCCATTTATTCTCAAGTGACGCTTCCTTACCTCATTTGTGGATGGCCTACAAACGTTGGCCTCAAACGCCTACTATTGCCAAATTATGGTTGGAAAAGTATGGTAAGCAGGCTCTCAGTGTCGGGCCACGTAATTTTCTGAATCTCTGCACGTAGTTCTCGATACATTGCAGTAAATAACTAGATTTGTGTGAAATCTTCGAAATGCCAGTATTACAATTAATACTTGGTAGTCTAATACATTACTGATTCATTAAATGGCATTCGGCGAATAAAATGCAAAAGTAAAATACAGCATTCATTTTATTTGGTTTATAAACTGATATAAACACATTCAGTAGCATTTATCGACAAAATTCACATTAAGAAAACAAGAGTGGACACGAAATAGAACACATCCATATATGTATACATATATATGCAGTCGGGTGAAATGAACAAGTTCTCTCTAAATGTGACAAACAGAATTTTGCATTGACGATTTTAAACAAATTCGGCTTATATGTCCATTGATGATGGAAACAGATGGGACTTAAATAAGGGGAAATATAAATTTATTCAACCAACTTACTACTGGGTAGAACATTTCAAAATCAGAGGGCGAAATTTTCGATAGATGAAGCAGAAAAAAATTTGTTCCAGTAAAAATGCTTACTAACGAGCAATGAATCAGTAGACAGTTTTTGATTTTCTGACCTGATTACTAAGTACTTAACAAATTTAAACTGTTTTATTACCCAACGCACAACGATTAAATCTCTTAAATACAAACAGTAAAGTAATGACTTTAATAAAAATCACGACCACGGTATCGAGACAAATTATAATCAGGTAAGAGAAACAAAGGATTTCTAGAGGAGACAAGTGAAATAAACCAGCTAACTAGAAGCTAATATTTAGAACATTTAAGTTAGATAAAGTGAACGTCTCGATCAAATTTGAAAGACTAGAGACAATAATCAATAATAGAACAAATTAATTTCATTTCTGCAGAACTGAGAGTTTGAAGACCTTTGGATAAACTAGTCCTTAGAATAATTTAGAATAAATGAAAAAAATTCTCTCCGCACATTTAACTGCTAAGGCTTCATAAACCGTTACTATGGTCACATGCAAATGATTGTTTAAATAAATGCCCCACAAACCAAATGTGCATACATAATTTGTAAAAAAAAACAACACTGTACGCTCGTTAAATGAAGTAGAATCAAGGTAAAGACTGAGAGGCCATAACCAATCAAACTGCCATAAGAGCTCCAATTTTCTCATGATCGGTTACAAAATAAGATTATTTGTTTTGCTGGTTAAAACTCACCCTCCAATGAGTTCGATCATGATAACGACCAGAGAGACAGTTGCTCGAGTAACACCACCTAGACAGGCTGCGGCACCAACCACGGCGTAAAGACCGGCGTCGATACAAGGATGACCGGGTTTGCAGAGTCGTCTATAGAAGGTTGAGGTGGGAGTGAGGCGAGTGACCACAAATTGCTCCACTGTGATGCCCATCAGTCGACCCAAGATTGAACCAACCTATGAGGAGAGTGAAAAGGAGGCTGACGATACCATTAAATGGACTTAAAAGCAGTAGTATTAATAAATGTACGGAACGTAGAATAATACAAAATGTGAGAAAATATTTATATTGAATGATAAGGATAACCCTTAATATGCATTAACAATAACACGAATTCTATAAAATAGTAGTTGTGGGATGAATTAGTTATAATTGTAGTTATAATGTATGAATTAATACACACATTGAATCATGATTGAACACAATCAACAATTTCTCCACTGAAGATAACAACAGTATCGGGGAGGGAATAAAATTATGTAAAATTATTGAATATTTTCCCCTAACGAAGTTAATTGGAGGGAAATATAATGTAAAATATTATTATTGAAATTACCATTAACCCTTATATTGTTCATGTTAATTAATATGACTTACGATATGCCGTAATAAGTGTTTGTTATAAAAAGGAGAACTCGTCTTCCTTCTTTTCAGCAAGGATATCGACTTGTAGACCGTAAAAAACCATAATACTATATGTGAGATCCAGACACCTAACTTTTGGCCTAGCTCCCTCCTCCCCCTTTACAACTTGGCTTAATATATTAAGGAGGGATCTAGGAAAAGTTTTTCTTGGTCTAGCATTATATTTTACGATAAATTTGAATTTTAACTTAATCTGCATTGTTAAAGATAAAAATTCGCTAATTTTTTTCTTTTGAAACATATAAAAATGCATGAGTAGAGAATCTAAATAGTGAATGCTTTCTAGTAAGAATTGACTATGAACATCGTGTGGATTGTGGACAAGCAGCAGCAACTCATTTGAGGTGACCAAAATCATTGAAAACAGACAAGTGTGAGCTTAAACGCAAAACTAGGCGCCTTGACGTTTGAGAGTAGTTTACAGTATGATGCTTGACAATTTAACAGCAAGTCAGCAGGATAGATCCAGCCTATTCAGCCAACTTATGTACTTTAATACGTTAGCCGATTGAGTAGTTTACATAAGAGACCATCGGTTCGATACTCATTGGTGCATATCCTTTGAATAAAATGGTGAAATAGTCACGAGAGCATTGCAGAATGTGATTTTGTCATCAAAGAGGCTGCCGGATGCGATTCTGAGTGTTGGCAAACGCTTCCCTTCAACTAATGTTCTTGTATTTGTGTCATCAAATAATGAGAGCATGTTCTCCTTCCTTTCTCTGATTGGATTAGCATCATATTACATAAACAGACAGCCAAAACATGATTTTTAAACAAATCAGATGAGGGCACGAGGAAAACGGATTGCCAACCATCAAATACAGCTGCTGGCCATGGCGATCTCTGTTTACGTTAGTCAGCATAAATCGAAAAATAAGCAGATTAGACTTAAACGCCCACGCAAATTATGACGAATAGGTAGCATGGCTTGGAATGAATGTTTCAAGAAGGAATATGCATAAGCAATATATACACTACTCAAGACTCAAGGTTAGGAGATATCAATGTAGGGTAGAGGAAATTAGTCAAGCTATTGCTATGGCAGCTGTAAGAAGTACATTATCACAAATTGAAAGGGGAAAGGGAGAGAGACTTGAACTCCTTAGGAATGAAGTCAAGCCAGAGGGACATTTTAATGACTCCAATCAAAGTCAAATGAAAAAAAGATCAAATTCAAGCATGTTAGGCAAATAATAAAAGATGTCTGTCGAAATGCAGAAACTTGCTGTAAATCCATCCATCACATTATATTACCTTAACATAGAGGTCAGTCAAGTTAGTATTACTCACCATGATACTGGGTAGCATGACACCCGTAGGTACCGGAACACCATAAACCAGGACCATGCCAACAAATTTGAAGAGAAGGGCACCGAAGAGCAAGGCTATACCCCGAGCCATTCGTGGACCTGCGGGAAAACTTCCCATCAGACTCGTTTTACTGACAACTGTCGCATTGCCGAAACCACCCTCGGGAAGTCGATTGTAATCACTAGAGAGAAAGAAAAAGAGAAAATGATTAATTGAAACAGAGGAGGCTTAGAGATAAAGAAATCTTCTCATTCGTTAACTCTCGTATCAACCCCCACCCCATTCGCTCTGCTTTGTTAACTCAAAACTACCTTTTCTATTCTACGTGTTTAGATTATTTCGCCTAGTTAAAAGTTGGAAAACATTTCTTTTGCCTTGCGATCGATTAATAGTTAAAGACGGCTCGTTGTAAACGAGTGTGAATAGCGAGAGAGAAAATATCGTAAAAATTTCATGAGGTGTATACTCATGCACATCAAATACATATAAAGCTCTTTTAATAGACCATGATGGTTATTTAAAACTGGTGGACACAATTACAACTTAGGCCATCTGAGGATTAGTGTGGAAAAATTCCCTACTAAACTCGCCTTATAGCCTTCAGAGTTTGAATGGAGCATCTACAATCTATTTCGAATTAAAATGCCTCACAAAATTGATAATAAACATGTCCACATGGAAGGTAACAATACATCATCAATAAAATTGATGCAGAGAAGGGCGTTTAAACATGAATCACGTTTTATTTTACTTATTAAGAGCTTGATTAAGATGAAAAGGACATGATTTCATAAACAGGAAGAGATTATAAGTAGATAAAATGGAAAATAGGGCCGGGATTTGAGTTTCCATAATTAGGAGTACATTATAAGATAACATGTCACAATCCCTGTCCAAGATTCTGATAGAGATGGAATATTTAAACACTTGGAAATTCTTTTCTGGGTTATAATGAACTTACTTATAACGCCAAAACATTTCCTTTTCTTTATAAAACATCCGCATTCATCTACCATTATTGTTTTTTCTCCGGAAACTTCTTATTTATTTAGCTTAGATTGATTACTTTTAACAAGAATTCATTGATCTTCAAGAACTTTAAGTCAGATAGACCAAGGGTTCGGTAATCACCGTTACACATCCAGTGATTAAAAGTACAAGCCTTACAAATAAATACTATGAGATAAGTGTTGGGAAACACTTTCTATCAAAGGACAAGTAAGTATTCTGTCAATCTGACGGACACTTCAATGTATGTCTTTTCTAAACTAAATCTGCTTAGTTTGAACGTTAAGAGAAACTTCTGAAGTAAGATCAAAAATAAACCAAGTTCACAGTTCAGATATCTTTTCTTGGCAAAACAAATAGGAACCGTAAAGAAACGAGAGGTATTTTTACTAAAATGGTATTTACCATAAGTCTTCCTGATCTCCAGCAGTACAAGAACTGACCAACTTGCGAATAAAGAGTTTCTCTTCGACCCTCAAGTCAGGATGGAGGTAGGCGATGAGAGAGAAGACTGCAGTGAGAATGAGGAGGTAGGTGATGGGACGATTGGCACATTGCTTCCGGCGGAATTTCTGCACTGCCCGGTTACAGCGCACGACTAGCGCACCGAAGACACCCTATTCAAAAATAAATTATTAAGAAAGGCGATCCTGATATGTGGCAGTTTTATAGAACTAACTAATGCAAAGCTGGTATTTTTAACACGGGCTCAAAAGCGGATTGAATATTTTAAGAGATAATTTTATAATGCATGTATTCCTTGAGAAAAATCCAATCAATTCTCTGTATCCCATGTTTTCCTATAGAATGCTTATAGGGATTTTTAAAAGGTATTCCAGATGTGTGTAACCCACTCTTTCCCTATTTGGCGAACACCTCCCCCTCATTTTCTACATTTTAACCTTAGTCTAGTTCCCCAAATATTAATATTTTGTGGCAACAGAATCAACAAAACACAATTCCATACTTGTACCTACGGCAGAGAAACAGCCAAACCATCTAACGGCGACTAACTTTGAATAAATTGGGATTGGTAGTTCAGCGTATTTCTTTAGCCGTACTAGGCTTTCAATTAGTAGCTTAATATTGTCAACATCCCAGCTAGCAATAAGTTCTGATCGGCAAAGGAGAGTCACACAGTCCAGGGCAAAATGAAGATGGGCGTATTTGAGTGAAGAATTCTAGTCAGCTAGTGATATAAGGTTAGCGGTAAGGGACAAGTTCAATGATATAGGGAAAGAAAAATATTCACTAAGTATACGCATTCGTACGTTGAACAAGTTCGCCAATTAAAAGAGCAAAGGAAATTGACAAGTAAACTTTGTGTTCGACAAATACGTAACCAAATAAAAGCTCCTTAAAATCATTTTGAACTTACGTTGATCGTTTAATTAAGCATAGGAATCACAAAGCTGAATTAACACGATCCAAGAATCGTAAGAGAAATTAGCTTCACAAAGTGCCAGTGTCATATATTACCAAGAGTAAAATGAAATACCCTAGCCACATTGTAAACAATTGAGGCATAGAGGAATGAGTGAAAAATTTTTCTTGCAGAAAATTTGTAGTAGTTAGCTTCCATAAGAAGTTTAAACTCTTGCCTTCAGTTAAACTGTAACACACTTGCAAACTTCATGACCCGGATGTCTGACATCCCTCTTATTTTTAGACTCATTGGTGGATTAAATCCAAATTCTATTGAATGTGAAAAGTGGAAAATCCTGGAGTTGCCCGACTTTCAATCAAAAGAAGATTCTTTGACTTATTAAGACGAAGAAAGCACACACGAAATTCGAGTATGAAGTGTAATATTCGAATGAAAAAAAACTCACAACGAAGACCAACAAAAATGTAGCTAACTCACCCCACAAGCTCCAAGGATTGCAAAAGGAATCAGCTCAACAAAGTGCCAATTGGTGTCATGGTTCACTGAGAGCAGAATGAGATGTTCCTCACCAAAGGGATTCAGTGCCCTGGCTACATAAGCAGCAGCCAAAGCACAGAAGAAGGACCGGAAGAGGGTTTTGGCAGGAAAATAGTAACTTGCGACTTCAAGAGAGAACAACACTCCACCAATAGGGGCACCGAAACAGGCGCCCATACCACCTGCGACTGCTGCCGAAATCAGCTGAAAGGAAAAAAATTATATACTGAATGAGATGTACTACTTCGATGGCAGGTATACCTGCATTTTAAAGAGGGCGAGCTGAGGTGTGTACTGACAGCCAGACTCATGCAGCACATGCGATTTTGTGTGTCCGGTCACATTTGCCCACTCTTAAGTACCTCCATCCAACCCATAAATGACCATTTAGTTTCTCATACGCAGCACATCTCCCACCCTCTTTCCCCTACACCAATAGACATAACTCAGACTCCATTGTTAAAGTATTTCATGATAACTATTGATCATATCTAGTCTAGAACATAACAGCGACAAACCCACTTTAGAAATTTCGGAGAAAATAATATAGATTTTAAAGTTATCTTTAGAAAAGAGCAATTATTCCAGCTAAAAAATTAGCAAAAGGGGTCAAAATCCGGTTTAAAAAGAAGGAAAAACGCAAATAATTTATAAGCAAAGCTAATAGATTAACAAGAGGACTAGCAAGAAGAGAATGACAAACAAATGGATTTAATTCTTGATCGATCACAATAAAACATAACTGGCAAAACATACTTATATCGCAGTCTCAACAATTTAAGTAAATTTATACTTTTGCGATAATAAATAAATTAGCTTGAGTTATAGGTTGTACAAGAAAAAACAGTATATTTTAATCTACCTCTCGAAGTTTAGAGGGATTCAGTCCATATTTAGGGAAGAATCGAGCGAGGATTTTGGCACAGCAGGCTCCAACATGGACCATTGGACCGTCATTACCGATGCAGAGACCTGTCGACACGGCGAGAATCAAGCCGGCAACTTTCACAATCAGCGTCCAGGGGTCCAGGAAGTTGCGCATCACGAAACCACCCAGAATTGTCTTTACTTCTGCGATACCGCTACCTACAAAAAGATAAAAGGTTATTAGTTGAAACGCATCGAAGATCCCTTCTGTAAATCCAATCAGCTAGAAACAAACTTTAGTGTCCGAAGAAAAAGGTTGGATTGAGGAAAGCAAATAGAAAACTAACTTTCTGAATAACTCTAAATACGAAAAATGACGGGCTGGCAAAACTAACTTCGAAATATCACCTTTGACCATTGAAAAACAGCTGGGGTAACTGCATAGAGACTTCAAATAAATTCCAATAGCACTACAGATAATTACCTTCGATACAAAAAGGTGTCGCTGATTCGAAATTTATCATTATACACAGTGAAGAGGATAACCAGTCAAACTGACAAAGGGAAATGTATTCAAGAGAAAAATTTAGAAATTTGGATGGTTGTTAAAACTCACCAGCAGCGGATGGAGCCAAGAAGTAGACTAAGGCGGCACAGAGGCCAGCCATGCCAACAGCAAGAAGAACGTAAACAATCCAACCGAGAATGAAAGCACCAAAGTGACTCAAATCACCGTCATGGCCTGTAAGCAGACGCTCCCAGGAATACCACTACAAAAGGGAAAAATAAACAATATTCCATGAAAATACCCAAAAAATATATGAACGGATACAAAATCGTCTAACCTGGGTATTAAGGAATTCCCTAATCCCAACAACCACTTTTCAATACTCTATCTACGAATGAGGATAGCATTGGTTGAAAATGAATGACGGTGATACATGACTATAAATCGGGGTGATCTTGTTTCAACTTACCTGATATAGTCTAATAATGATACGCTTAATTGCGTGAGCGGTTCACAAAAAGAGAAGTAAATTTAAGACAAGACTTAACAAAGGGTAAAAAATTCGTAGATATATGGAACCAGACTAGTGTAGGAGGGGTGAATTAAATGTTTGTTAAATAATTTTTTATGAATAATATAGCATAGACTGAAAGGGTATAAAACTCTGTAATAGTAAGAAAGGTAGGAAGATGGAATAAGAAGCTTGTCACTACTGCCCTCTCCCGCAGCATGAGACTCAGTGATGAGTATATCTCATTAGTCTGTATACTGACTTCCATACTGGCTGACAAGGTTGTCAGCTTGGTCTCCTTCCAATTCCTCAATAGCAACGTGCTGCAAATAGCCATACGTTCACAAAAGGGTACTTTGTGCCATATTGATTTAATTTTGGTAAAATCTCGGGAGTGAAACATTTTTTGGAGGTACTTAAGGTAGATTGGAGTACTAAACGACCGAAGTAAACCAATTAGATAGAAATTTAAAGTACAATCGGAGTAGAACTAGACACTTTCCAAATTAAAAATGAGAAATCGAAAGAATTTGCCGGTAAATTTTGAATAAGGTTGTAAGATAGAGTAAAACTGAATCCGCACAAAACTGTCATGCAAATAACCGTTTTTCTACAAGGTAACAGGAAGTACATAGGTAACATAAAAAACGATACATATGAACAAAAGAAATTATAAGTGATAGCTGATTTTGTGCAGGAACTAAAATTTAATTTTAATGAAAAGATTTAAATACAACAAAACAAAAAAGTGAAAAAGTTTTTTCCCCCAATTTAATGATGAATGCTTGGACCTTTCGTTCAATTTTCGAACAATTAGTCCTATGAGTAATCATGTTTACTTAGTGAATATTCATTTATTTACTTTTACGCAAATCTCTCTGTATATGGTTAAACCAGGTCAATCACCATGGCTTTAAAAGACAGGCATCGGCAAGTTTGATACAATACATAAATCTGCGCATGTCAAATGCAGTTGTCCAAATTTATGTTCTTAAAGAATCTAGACACGGTGGCTCACGGACCGCACGAAAAGAAGGTACAGATTGCAATGTGATTTGCAGTTCTTCTACAGTTAACCATATGTGGCAGATTAAACCGTAGTGAGTAGTAGTTAAAGGCCAGTTTATAAAGGAAACATAAATACATTTCTGAAAAATTCCACCTAAAAATGAGATAGACACCATATTACATTGAATAAATAAGAAACACCAAATAATCTTTTTTTCTGCTGATCATGATCGAATCAATAACTGATTCAAGGAGGATCCAGCTCTTAGATTTCGTTCAAAAATGAATATAAAATTTCACCAATAAGTCTGATAACATGATAGAACTGATCAAAAGAAACGCACCTAGCTTCTTAAGTGGAATTAACGAAAAGTAGGACAACATTCAAGATTGGAATGATGCTGCAATAGGGTGTATAAAAGAAAATTTGACCAAATAGAACAGAAACAGAAAAAGTTCCTTAATACAGACTACAATCACCATTTTAAGTTAGATGAGAGAATCCAAACAACTGGAACTGGTTACAAGTACCGCTAGACAGTATTTATTGAACTAGTTATTAATTCCGTGGAAAACGGAAGAGGTCTTGATAAATCACGATATACAAAAAGTAAGTAAACGTACCTGTTCACAAGAATAAAATCCAAACGCGGCCTGGGCTCCACTTCCAGCAATATGCGGATGGATAATCGTTGTAGTATTCGACGCCATCGTCGACGTCAAATTAGATGCTGCAGGGAGAGACGAGTTCACCGTCAGCGAAACATTAACCATCGTCAGTGGTGTCGTACTGTTAGCAGGCAGTGGAGAACTGGAAGTTGAATTGAGGGAGGATAGGGATCCGTAGAGTGGAGAGAAGACCGTCATGTTGTAAGACCAGCAACACTGCTCCTGATTAAGCCAGAATCGATCCCGACATACACCCTCCTTGAGACTGGAGAGCCAACTGACACCAATGTCAACCATCACTGCAAATATACCGATCAAAGCGCCGATCAGTCCAACACATATCCAACCGGAACTTGAATCCCATATTAGAAGAAGTTGGCCCAGGAATGAATACTGAAACGAAATGAGAACCAGCAAATTAGATTAGGTATGAATTAGATGCAAGTGTCCCGAACCAACTTGTACAGACCTGAACTTACAAATCCCTAGCTATGACGATGAGACTGGTGCTACTACCTGATCTTACAAAATTGTGTAATTCTAGAAGCAGCCTCAACGTAGAAAACCACACCATTGGGCTGTTATGAAAAGCTTCCCAATTTCTTTTACCCTAAAACTTCTTTCGGAGTCAAAGAAAAATAGAAAGAAATTTTAACTAAGGGAAATTATTTAAATTAGGCTTGAGTTGAAAACTTACTTGACTTAACCTGGCCAAAACCAATTGACAAGCCAACTAAATAACTAGAGGCAGTCCAATTTAAAATGAACTGAACTGAGCAATAATATCCACACGGTATCCTACTATGCAGCAAATGAAATATTAAGGCCATCATAGTGTACCAGTAGTGCAACTGTCAATGTGCACATCAAGCCAAGTTAGAGATCAAGAGAGCAATACACATTGGGCCAAATCCGGTAATGCGGATAGCCAACTGAACCAGTTATTTAGTGTCTACAAGGAAGGGGTGGTAGAATACGAGCTTTTTAAGAGAGTTCTAGTGTACGATTGGCTGAATTAAAATGGTAAACAGTGGGATAAAGATAACCTTTAACAGTACTAACGAGGATTGTTATCGAAGAGAGTAAAAAGGAATCAGAAGGAATGGCCAATGAGAGAAACATCTACTTTAAAACAATAAATCCGGTCAATTCATCAGAACAATTTGCAAGTGGATGACAATATGAAACTGTTTCAGAAGTCATATATGGTGATACATTGGAAATTAAGTTTAATAGAAATCCCTTAATTCATTCGACTTCGCTTAAAGCAAAATGAAACCCTTGAAAATTATGCATACGTTTTTGCAAAACAAAATCAAAGAGAGTGCTACTGTATCATATTGACCTTTATTTTAAAGATTAAAAACCGTCGTATTATTAAAGTTATAAACATTTCCATTCCTCACCTTGAAGTAAAGTAGAATGTTTCCGTCACTCTAGATAAGAAAATAATGCATAACCAAGCCTCTATAATCAAACTCAGGAGATGTGAATAGGATTTAAACTCATTTTTAGATGATCAGTTGGCCACGAATGAGACTATTTACTGGAGGTTATAAGGTAATTTCCCTAGTCACAGCAAAAAATTTTACGAAATGACTCATTTAAGGCAAACTGTTCTCAAAATTAGCTACACGTCAATAGGAGAATAACATTCAATATTCCGAATAATTCAAGTCCATCGTTTGAAAGCAAAAGAAATCTGGATTACCAACTAAGTATTTAGCCTATTAGCACGGGCAAGGGCAGAAATGAATAATAAAGAGCGGAACAGCACAACACAAAACGTACGAATGAAACAACATAGATATTTCAACTAGTCAAAGTAAAGAAACAAAAAACCAATATAAGGATACTACGAAAGAGTATCAACCAGTAGGAAATCGCTAATGGAAAAAAATGGATTTGAACTTAACAATAATGCATCTAGGGGCTTAAACGAATGAAAATCTATCAAAACCAACATACTTGACAATATGATTCTTGTCACGAAAGACAGCCAACTCCCAAGTTTCAACAATAGAACAACAGAGAACTCATTAACAGTTTGCAATGTATCTGGCATATTGTTTCCAATATAGAAATAATCTTAACCCAGAAAAGAAATGTTAAAATCTAAAATAATCTAACTTCTGAGGGGCAAATTTAATCAACATACCAAAAAAGGTCAAAGGAGGAAAGATCAATTTCATCTGCCATCAGTATGAATATATCTAATAGGCTTCATTTAGTGTAAAAGAACACTAATCATAAAGCACTGTATATAGGAATAAATAAAATGAATAGAAAGGACATTAGGAAATAAAGAAGTTTCGAAGAATAGCAAACATGTAGGATTCAAGCTGTTCAATTGGGAAATAACTACATCAGAACAAATTATGGACTTTGATCTCGTTGCTTAAAAACTTGATTACTAACAAATGCTAGCTACATTAAATCTGGCAGCTTAAAATCCCCAGCAGAGTCGAGTTATCGATTGTCCATTTAATTCAAGGAGAAACATGATTTTGAAAAAGACAGCCCCTGCTTATTGTTTCCAGACTACTAGCAATTCATTAACACTACAGTTGGTAAAACTCTAGCCGATCAAAATCAAAGCAAGTCTATCAGTAACAAAGTAAAACAATACGCATTTTGCATGTTTTAAGTAAATTTGACAAAAAGCAACTTGCTTTTGCACGCTGCTCCATTCTAGCTCGTCGATCACTATCCTTATTGAGATCTTTTACCCAATCTACCGTATCATACTCGTCATAACTCCGTCGTAGAGATTTATATCCATCTTCACTCCCAGGTGAAATTGGGATTTGAGTTCGTTCACCAGACTCATTATCAGCAGGATCTGAAGGGTAAAAAGGACGAAATCAGTTTAGAAATGTGAATAAAGGAAAATGATTACGGCGAACGAATACAAAGAGACGAAAACACAGCGAAGGGTGAGATAATCAATGGCGAACGATTATTGTGGCGGGGGTAAACAGCGCAGGAAAAAGAAAGGAGAATAAATTGGGGAGCCAAGAAAATCAAACCTACCAATTGTGCTCAATCGCACATAATTGCGAGGATTTGAAGGGGGAAAAATCCCCAGAAGATTTTCCGTTGAATCATCTAGTTGGGGGTAGAGGTGAAAGTAAGACGTGGGAAAAGAAAAGTGGAGGGGATCTTTGTTAATTACTTAGAAGTTTAAGCTATTAGTCGAGTAAATCGAGCATGGGTGTTAAGATGTTAAGATTACGGCTACCTGTATTCTGCTTAAGTCCGTGCATGGGGATGTCTACTGAACTTATTGGCAACATTGAATCACCTAGGATTAATTAGATTATACAAGACAAAATACTAAGCTGCTTCTGGACACCGGTTAATGATAAATATGAACCGTCATGCAGTACATAATAAATAGTCAAGCATGCGATAATTTGAAATCATCATTTACCTGATAGAGGATTGCCCATAGCAGAAAGAGACATATACTGCCGCGGGAAACTGACATCCAACATTTCTTCATCTGACGCCATCTTATGGCGTCGAAATAGCTTAAACTTCCGCGGAATCTTTACAAAGTATAAAAGGCTGAAAAGGCAAAAAGAAATCACCATGATACAATTAAAACCTAAGTGCGCGAGAAAAGCGTTAAGGCATCGTAAAATACCATAAAGTTTGGCCAAGAAATAAAGGACATAAGCAGTTAGGATACAAAATTTACTCCTTCTTATTCGCTGGGATATAGAGAAATCCTATTAGGGAAATCAAATATTAAAGCGTACTAAAATTAACGGATTTCATCTAATGACTAGCTGATTATTATAAAAATAAACGGAAATTACACAGAAAATTAAGCGTTTACGACAATGCTATGAAACAATAAAAATTTAAGGACACAATAAGATGGAACTCTGGTATATGGAGAGGAGAAATGATCGATATGATTGAATAAACAGTAATAATAACCAGAGTTATGGTATATGAACACGTAATAGTGGAAAAATCTCACACTAACCCAAACAATTGATAAGGTAATAGGTGGTCTTTATGGGTACAGAGATGAGTTAAAAGTAGATGGAAATAAATAATAACTTTAATCAATAAATATTTTTAATTTTTAAATTTTATTTTGGCATGTAAATATTATTAAATATACAATTTTTAAAATTTAAATTAATATATTGTCGAATGCCAATATTTTATATGTATATAAATAAACAGCCTATAAAAATAAAATTTTATCATCGATTTATCTGCTTATCATAATTTTATTATTTTGTTTATCTTTCCGTTATTCGTATTCACTGATACAACATTTCGACTAACGGGTAGGTGTCCGTCGTCTAAAGTCAATTTTTTCTCAAATTTTTTCTTTGCGATTTTATGTAATCTGCGAATTCACATTTCAGTTTTAATCTTTTTTTATTTTTTGTGAAGTGACCTTCACATGTGTCTGTAATGTTGTAGATGTCTACGTCACAGAAGCACCGCAATTTCGTTTCAGAACCTATCGGTGACAAAAGCGTTATGGAGCTACCAGGTGTTGGAGAGGTTATTGGAAACCGATTAAAGAAGAAGGGATATAACATGGCATATAACGTTCTAGGTCAGTACCTACTTCTCAACAAAAATGAGGAATTATTCATCGACTGGATGAAAATAACCTCTTCAGCTAATCAAAAACAGGCCAAGGACTGTTTCGATGCCCTTGATAATTGGTGCGCTGCTTTCATGCAGTAGAATACCCCTATCCAATCTCTCCTGTTCTCATTTGTCAAACTTGTACATCTAATTTTGTACGTATCCGCATGTTACTCGTTATACATTTGATGCTTTTTTTATTAATACACTCATTCATTGGTTTTACACACCCACTTTAATTACGGATTAAAAAAGCATACACAAGTGAATGACATTATATTAAATCATTGACAGGATAATTAGGCGACAGCTGCATTAAGAAGATAAGGGAGAGAAGTAGAGTTGATTTTCGAGGTTCTTTAACGTTTCTTCCCCTTTTTCTTGTTATGGAGTTTGCCGGGTTGGGGTTTTCTCGGCGCAGTATTAGCAGGCGTTTGAGCAGGAGGAGTAGAAGTTGGCTGAACAACTGGTTTTCCCATATCCCTAGAAAACGAAATAGGCTAGTTGACAAATTGAACTTTTATCCATTAGAGGAGTATTTGGCTGTAAAAACGTGGTTCTATTACGACTATAATAAATATATTTTACAGAAATTCGAATTTACTTTGAAAATTAAACTGGTTCGTCTTTGAACCATAATAATAGCGAATAAAGGAACAACTCGGTGAGTAAGCTTTCATAGATAAGATTAGAAGATTTGTGAAGGATCTACAGAATTACTTAGCACGGCACAGTGTTATTTAGATCTTAGAGCCTTAGAACCTAAAAAAATTAGAGAGATCACTTTATAATCAAGCCCAATCCATCTCTCAATAGATTTCTACGAAGACAGACTTAACTAGCTCCCGAAAATTCTGGTGATTAATCTTATAAATGTTCTGAAAGTTATCAGAAAATGCTGACACTTATTCAGTTTTCAGATGAATTGTGCAAAGAACAAATCCCGAATTGCACACAATCACTTCCCTGAGAGGGTTAATATATATCGTAATCAAACATCGATATCTCACAATCCTACTGTCGACCGATATCATCTAATTTTATTGATCATTCCGACAAAAGAATATGCATGTGAGTTCCGATCTCATAATCTAGCAGAAACCATGAAGCTCAATACAAACAAATAAGCACTTATGTAAATAATAACTCTCCAGTCCATGGAATGATAGTTTTACCAACAATTAGCATGATGAGAAAGATCCTGAGAATTATATTGATGCGAACATCCAACAAACCTCTTAGCCCAGAAGAACTGTCACACGCTACTTAAATAAAATGAGCGTTCTCTGACAAACTTACAATTCAGGAGCACCTGCTGATGTGGCTCCCTGGGGACCCCTCAAGAGTTTGTCCCTCTTATCACGACGCTTACCACGGTAACCAATTCGCTCGCGTTTAGGTAGCCAACGCTCCGGGTCGGGTGGAACTCCCGGTTCGTAGTTTTTCGGCAGACGAATTCGTCGCTTCTTTTTCTTATGATGCTGTTGGTGTGGTTTGGCAACCGTATCACCACCAGATTTGCTGCCAGCGATTCTACAAGAAAAAAAACGAACGTTTAAATAAGATGTTTAACTTCAAAACATCTTAAGTGTAGAATTTATAGATGGTTTTCTACTATGGAATAACAAAATATTGAATACCTTGGGTTGAAGAAAAGGTACATAAAATCAAACCTACATGAGAGAATTGGTGATCGACAGCTAGTTGTATTTAATTAAGATAAAGTTTATTTATTTCTCATAGCAAATAAGTTATATAACCTCTTATAAAGGGAGAAGACACGAACAAGTAGGAACGGAAAAATATTTCAATTTAAAGTGGGATTAAGAATAGTAGGAATATGAGTTAGGTAAAAAGAAGAATCCTACTTTTTCTGAGCTCCAAGGTCACCAAGAAAACAGCTTTTCTATCTTGCCACATCTTACTTCCTTTTTTGACTTGACTTAATTTTGTGTGATTTCTCAGCTAGCTTTGTCATTCCTTCTATACTATATCAAACTGACTGGAAACTAGAAATCATATATCTTATCGAAAAATCATTTTTCCTTTTCCCTTTCTTTGGGATGAGAATAACGGTTTCTTTTAATCAGTGAGAGAGAATGAATGTCAACTGTTTGGGAAAAAAGCCTAATTTTGTAAACCCCACTATTGTTGAAAAAAAAAACTTTGTTCATGAATAACAATTATCCTATGAGCAGTTAATGCAAAGGCTAATAAAAGATCCAGTTATGAGTCAAAAGCAAATGCTTTGGGAAAAAAACAATGGGAGCAAATTTGAACATTTTGATTTTGAGAGATCTGTTTCCCTCTGTTCATGAGTCACTAGCGTTTAGACATCAATGCCTACGCCCCCCAAGCTAAATCTAAATCATACAGTCAACAAATAAAATAAAAAAATTTTATCTTCTCGAAGATTCTTCATTTCATACTATTTCTGAGCCCATTCGATCAAAATGATCGCTTTGTAAAATTACTCGGAACTAGAAAAACAGATTTACAACTGAAATCTGAAACTAATGGCTCATCATTAATAAAATCATAAGATCAAAAAAGTTAATATTAACTTAATCTGAGCGACTATAAGAGCTTAACTATGTGTAATCATAACCGATATTAGAAAATTTACTCACGCTTTAGGTGTAGCATTCGCAGCCTTTGCAACATTCTTCTTGATGCTCTTAATATTGAACAAGAACATGGCCTCCAAGGAATCCACCTCCTTCTCTGACAACTTCTTCTCGAACTCAAGATTCCGACTCGCTTGACTAGCTTTCTCATGATCAAATTTGGAGTAAGCTTGAACGAGAAGTGCTAGTAGACTCTGTGCTTGCCGTTCATCCTTTGTGGGAGCATTTTTCAAGTTCTCCAACCGTTGCTCTAACAGCTTAGCAGCATCTTCAGCAAATCCATGGAGACGAAAGAAATCAATACAGCGTGTTAGTAGGGTGTCGGAATCAACCACCTATATCCAAGTGATAAGTTAAATGAGGGGCTTTAATCATAGCTACTGAAATTGATTTCAGTAAACGACTTACATCAGATGATATCTTGGTCCAGTAGTCAAGCGTTTGGGTGACAATTTCCTTAGCTTTCTTAGAAGAAAGATCGTCCACTAAATCGGAGTCGCCAACTTTAGCTCCGAGAAGGAGTGCGACCCGTAAGGAGGCCACTAAAGGTAGATAACCAATCTCATCTCGTAGGATTTTTGCGAGAACATTTTCTGAGAGGTCTTGGGCCAACTCAGAGGTAAGTTTGGTGGGCTTTAGTGGAGCTACCAACTGAGTACCACCAAGAGAAACACCTGAAATTGCAGCTAATTTGAGATGAAGAATGAGAAGTGCAATAGTTAGGCGATTTTGTTCAGTGACTTCTTCAAAGGCGGGGGATTGAGCGAATCCCTAACAAATTAATGGACTTAAAAAAGAGCACTTACCTCTAGAATTCTAATTCCATCTTCGGGATGCTTTCCTCTCGATGCACTAAGCGCAGAAAGCACTACAGCTTTAACATTCGATGGGTCTTCAGCTAAAACTGCCTTAACTTTTCCATCGCTGATATCAAGTTGGTTATTATTTAGAGAAAACAGAGCTTGATTAGTCAATATGGTACTCTTTTGAGCTTGAAAAAGCTTGTGCTGTAGACCATCGATCGATGCAGCCTTGATTCGTTTCTTTGTATCGAAGATATTTTGATCCTTGTTGATGCATACAAGATTGTTGGAGATAACCGCCATCAGCGATGGATCACCAGATCTAAGAAATACAATAATTGACTTATTAATTAGACGTGCCTTTCTCGTAGAATAGTATGATAGATTTCCGAGGCAGCTTCTATCTCATACTGCTGTTGCAAAATATATCCCCTTTGAGCTCTAATCGGAGCAAGTTCTTCATTTATTTGCTCCTCTGTTACATCAGCATCGTCCTGGAAAGTCTCCCTACATAGTTCTAGAAAATATAAAAGCCAATAAATCCCCTTACTCTCGGCATTATCAAGATGTTCCATTGCCTTTTTATATTCTCCATTTCCTATGTAATAGCAGGCAGCGTTGTAATCAGTTTCAAAAAGAGCAGAGGAGTAATTTAAGGGAACCTGTTTTCCTTGGAAATAGGAAAGAGCAGCCTTTGCAGCTATAACATTAGTAAAACGTTCATCCTGATAATCATCAAAACAAATTTTCATCAGTTTTTCATACTCTCCAATAGAATTCTCAAATTCCTCAAGCCGATAATACTAAGAAAAAAGTGTAAACGTTAGAGAATATAACTCACAATTTGACCTTTGAGTTCAATTATACCCGGTGTATGGTCAGGGCAACTGGATACAGTCTTTAACGCATCAACAAATCGGTTGAGACGATATTCACAGTAAGCTTTTTCCAAATACAAATTACTAAAGAGAGTAGAACAATGATTATTTACTTACTCAACTTTCTGCTTTCGGAAAAATTCCAAGCAATCACCGAATCTATCCTGTCGAATGAGGGCAACTGCTTTGCATTTCAGAGCATAAGCATCTCCAGGAAAAGACTTTAGTACTATATCGAAATTAGAAAGCAGAAAAGAACCAACTTTTATCACAAGTGGTGACGACTTTTGGATAAGAAGCAGTTCTAATAGCCCTTCCTAATTCATTATAAAGCGCCTCCAGATCGGCACCAACTTGCTTATGTGTCATATTTTCGCCGATTCATGTAACGTACGCAGATAAGTAAACCATTAAAAGTTTAGTCAAATTAACATCTAAATTCAAATGATAAAATAGATCTTAATTAAAGGATATAATTTTTTTATAATTTGCATAAAGATAACAATTCAGAGGAAATTTTAATTTGCACAAATTTTATAAGTCAAGATATTTACATAAAATTTATTAAAAATTAATTTTTTATGCTTTTTTAAAACTGAATTTTCCAAAAATTTTGATGACCCCAACTGTGACCTTTACACATGCCACCCCAATATCACCTGGCTTTAACCATTAAGCATGGGTAAGCGTCGCGGTGGTAGATTTGGTGCCAGGGCACTGGAATCTATGGATTTATCTAATCCAACATTTATATCCTATTATAAAAATCAGCTTCAGCTTAGTGGTGAGGAATTTGAACAGTTTATAAGCGCGATGAAAACCACCCTCCCTGTTACCTTCAGAATAACTGGATTTCGTCAACAGAACAAGGATCTTCTCTCACTACTTCAAGAAAATTATTTGCACTCCTTATTCGAAAAGGCACTTAATGATTCTGGTGATGAAATTTCTGTTGTTCCACTTAAATGGTATCCTGGAGAAACAGCATATCAAATTAATTCTACTCGTTTGGCCATTCGTAAATCGCCTGAGTTGAAAGAGCTTCAAAAGTTTCTCGTTACCGAAAGTGAAGCTGGAAATCTGAGTAGACAAGAAGTCGTTAGTATGCTTCCTCCACTCGTTTTGGGAGTCAAAGAGCACCACGCCGTTTTGGATTTGTGTGCTGCTCCCGGATCGAAGTCCGCACAACTTGTAGAGTTACTCCATGCTGACGCTGAATCGAAATTCCATCATGGTGATCATTATGCTGAACCTTCTGGAGTCGTGGTAGCAAACGATCTGGATCGTCAGCGTTGTTTCATGATGATTCACCAAGTCAAGCGTCTTCAAAGTCCCTGTGTAATTCTCACGGAAGAAGACGCCTCAGTTTACCCTCGACTCTTTGTAGATTGTCCTGAAAATCCTAATGAGATGCGTCAGCTTTACTTTGATCGAATTCTCGCGGATGTTCCCTGCAGTGGTGATGGTACGCTGCGGAAAAATCCGGACCTTTGGTCAAGATGGGCACCCAAGCTCGGTAGGGGTCAGCATGATCTCCAAAAGAGGATTCTCAGACGCGGTTTGGAGCTTCTACGAGTTCCCGCATCTCCCGATGAAACAGATCTTCCGCGCTTGGTCTACTCTACTTGCAGTTTGAATCCGGTTGAAGATGAGGCTGTAGTAGCAGCGATTCTAAATGCTTGCAAAGGAACTGTCCGGCTGATTGAACCAGACTTGATGTGTTTGCCGGCTTCTGAAGCTGCGGAAAATGGAGGCTTTGTGGCCAGGCCGGGTTTGAAGAGTTGGAAGGTTTTGTTGGGAACTGACAAATGGTATGAAAAACTTGATGAAGTCCCAGACAGGTATATATATTTTATCAGATTTTTTTCCTGACGTATCATTTACCACTTAATTTGGGTTTGAAGCATAATGTCTTGGCCAGTCAGTGATGGTCAATTTTAAGTGACACCAAATTACTTGTGCTTCTTTACTACCCTTCTCATTTCTTTAAAACTCATTGATGCTAAATCTTGTTGTTTTCTACATTTTGGATATACTTCGGCCTGGAAATATGATGAGACTTTTATGCCGCACAAAGGGATTTAGCTGAGATGCCAAATTACGGTTTTGAAAGCCTCTCAGTAATATCAAAATATAATTTAATATATATAGAAGTTATTTAGACTAGTTATGTCAATTTAAAAGTCGTTTTTTGTATAAATAAAGCACCACATTGAAAACCAATAACCGTATGTTACTCAGGCGTTATTATTTCATATCTAATCACTTATCTGACTTCTTAAGACTAACTTATTGTGACCCAAGTTTTCCTAATCCTCCATAAATTGGTGATTGTTGAGTGCCACATGCATAATTCGTTCTTTAGTATTGATGCAAACTGATTTTTATTTCTTTTATCTACAGAGAAAGAGGTTCCCTCCAACCAAGTCTTTTCCCTCCAGAAAACGTCGACGAATTGAATCTCGAGCTCTGTCGCCGTGTTCTTCCGCACGATCAAAATACGGGTGGATTTTTTATTGCTGTTTTCGAGAAAGTCGCCGATCTCCCGTGGATGAATAGTAAACAGAAGGTGCTCAAAAAGGATTTTGTTCCGACAAGTAATGGTAAGCCGTCTTATCTTATTATTATTATTTTAAAAAGAAATTAGAGCTTAGAGATCACAACTTTGAATTAAAGAAATCTACTAAGCTATTTGCCCTTATTAGCTTTTACGAACTTCGCCAAAAAAACAAGATTGAAAAAAGTGAGAGAGACCGTGATGTTAATTCTTATATCAGAGAGAGCAGAAAGGGCTTCCGTCTCTTAGGTAATAAGCTGAAAATGAATATCGTGAAGAAATTTAATAGTCTGAAGTTGTAAGACTAAGACAAATCAATGAACTGACTCAAGGATTTATTTAATGATGGATGGACATCAATATCATTGTACCAAGGATACAAGTTGTACTGAGTTAAGTAACATTTAATAAAATATTAAGTGAGAGGAGAAAGGTAAGTTGGGGGGATTTCACTCTTAAAACTAGGATTACCCCATAGCTTTATTTTTGGTTCGGACTCCTTTCTTCTCTAAATTTAGTAAATTAAGAAATTTAACACCCATCTGTGTTCACCGCTGGCGCAGTAGCCAACATGCATGTCAGCCAAGTCAGAAGTCATGAGGTCAATCCCCATCGGTGCACATCCAGTGGTGTGGGTGACCAACCGCCCTGGTTAATTCTGATCAACAGTAGAAGTGGTAGAACGTAAGTTTATAGCAAGAGTGGCCCTGCTTAAATCAAGTGCTGTGAAAGACTTCTTCCGATGAGCTTTTAATACTCATCTTTAGCAAAAAAAAGTCTACTTCAGTTTATCTGATTGAAAATCTCGAATTCTAGTTTCCGTTTGTTGATTTTAATAACTTGATGGTTTTCAATGAGGTTCGACCCCTTAATCTCATATTCCTTACCGATAAATCAACAGCGGTTTGGAAGAGTTATTTTTTATCATGACAGAACATGTAAACTTCTATTGGATTAACTTTAAAGAGCTGAGGTTAATGTCCCTCTGTTGTTGTGCTAGAATTTGTGAAAATTTGCCGGTTGGGTTTCTTAATTATTTATTTCTTCTCTTCTAACTTCATATTGCGGTCTAACCTTGACTCTTAGATACTGAAACTCCGAGATCAGAGATAGCCAAATCGGGCGAGAATGAAATTAAACCACCAAATGCGAAGAAAGCACGCATTCTGGCAAATCAACAACGCGAAGAGGCTTTTGTCTTTGTGCAACCGGAGTCTGACAAAGATTGGCCAATTATTCGCTCTTACTACGGCATTGATGATGAAAGTGACGGAAAATCTAAGTGCCTTTTCCATCTCAACCCTGCTCAAATACTCTACCGTGTTAGCAAGGTAGGAGAGCCTGTTAGGAGACGCAACCTCTACTACACTAACAATCTTGTCAAACGCGTCATTCAAGCTAATAGCGATAATGGAGGTAGGCAACCCTCCTGGCATCAAAGTTGACTATCATATTTATCGATCTAAGTCATATTTTTCTTTCTCTTTTAGTCGTCCACATTGTCAGTGGTGGTGTTAAACTTTTTGCTGTCAGTTCAGACAAACAATTTGAAGGCTATAGACTTCTTCATGATGGTATTAATCTGGCTACAGCATTCCTACCACAAATTCCTAAAGAACTGAAGCAGCATCCACCTCAGGTTAGTTTTACCCTCCCACTTAAATGATATAAGTAGTTGAGCTGGAATCAATTTCGTTGTTTTTATTTCAGCTCTGTCACAGACGGATCAGTTTATCATTAAGCGAACGGGAAGACTTGCTACTGCTTCTTAAAGAAGAAATGCCCCTAGCGAAGAAATTCTCCAAGGCTGTACAAGATCAATGGGACAAGTTGAGTATTGGACCAGTGATTATTGACTATGATCCTGAGTCGCCAGCAGATCCGAACTTGTCTGAGGAGATCAAGAGCGCAAACCTCCGTCCACGTTGTAGAATTGCTTTTTCTGGATGGAGAGGAGCTCGGAGTTTAAGACATTATATTGATCGACATGAGAGGGTTCATATTATGAGACTTTGCGGACTGGATGCTTCTCTACCCTTAATTACGGGACGTAGCGAACCTATTAGAGACGTGGAGGAAAAAATTGGGCAAGGTGAAGATAATCAAACTTTGTAAAATAGTAATAACAATAATAACTTGGTGTATATCAACCGTTGTCTTTGGATACCATGGGGTAGGTTGTCCTTTAAAAGATAGACATAGGTATGGTGGCATAGTGGTCTCTGAATTGCATGAGTTCACGTCCTATTTGTAAGAGATGTTTGTTAAATGCAGTTAAAACTATTGATCTAGAGGAAGATGGAAATGACAAAGAAGTTAGTTGCACACATATGAAGGAATAAGTATTTTGAAGCAATATTATGGAACTGAGTGTGAGATACAAACATTCAACTACAGCTGGCCATTCTATCCACTATTCATGCGATAATTCTTGAATCTAGCAAGCGGATACGTGAATGGCCCAATCTGTTTTTCGGATCTTATACAGTGCCTTCTGAGCACTGCAATCAGGAGTCTTAACCATGTATAGTGGTTGAATACTTTCAGAAAATTAGATGAAATGTAGTTCTGATGCAAAATTTGGGTTATACGCGAACATCAAACATTTCAAAAGTACGTTCAAAATATGAGATCGAATGAAGCATTTAAATTAAGCAAATCCTTTATATTGATAGCTTATGTCAATGGAGCAGCGGTTAATTTACTCGTCATGGCTACAATGCTTGTTGGTGACTTAACCGCATCAGTTAAGTCTGGCTAAAAAGGAGGAAATCGATTTTTCTAATCAGGGCTACTTACTGATGTTGCTATTCTACCCAATAAGGAAGCTGGTAAACACCCTGGAAAATGGGTTCAAACCGTATCATAGTTACGATACCAGGAATGGTTTGACCACTACAGATAAATCATTTAATCATACGTTCAAGATAGGAACGCGAACAAAACTTATCTTTACGTAAGCAAATTCTCTGTATTTATAGAAAAAAAATGTTATAAAAGTGGATAACACAAAAATAATGGATGTCCAAAATACGTCTTGGCGAAATATGTTAGGCCTAAGCAGCGGAAAGGAAGTGAATGTTAATGTGTTAGCCGAAAAAGTCCCTTTGTGAAAGCGAAGTCAGAATATACGGGCGAGCATTCACAGGGAAATTGGTATACTGGCCAATTTACTATTTAAATCTCATCTATTGAAAGGGAGGGTGCTAAAGAATGCGAAATTCGGATGATAAATCCTGCGAAGAATTCTATTGCTCTCATTATCGAAAATCAACCACAACTGAGGGATTATAATGGAGAAAGATGTAATTGAGAAATTATGTGTGGACCCCGATGTCATCGACTCTAGGCAAATGAAAGCGAGATTCGGAGGCACTGATTGGTCCTCACCGCAAACTTAAAGATGATATACTAATTGATAGGCCCCTCTTGCCGGCAAATGAATGCTATAAAATTATCAAGTTATGTTAATCATTAACATTCACATAGTTTGCTACAAATTTGAAATTTCTACTTCACAACACCACAGGTGTGATCGCCCAGATTCCCTCACCCTCCTATTCCACATTCTCCCTTTAAAACTGAACTACACTTCCAATTTTATCTGTTTAAGTGTTTCATAATGACTAAGAGGAAAAATATTTATTTTTAAAATATTTAAAATATTTGTTTTAAATATTTATTATATTCAACTTAGTCGGATGAATAATGAGGTGTTTTTGGAATAACTCAAATGCCAGAAATTATCATATGGCACTAAATGCAATAATGAAATGGAAATTACTATAAAAGACAAATAATGGAAGAAAAATGATATTAAAGATGAAATTTCCTATTTTTAAAGGTTTGAGTCAAATTAAGTAACAGGAGGAAGAGGTATTTGGAAAAAAATGCGGAAAAGTTAAGAATTTGTGCGACAGAAAAATTTGTCATCTGCCAGACCTTTCCATACACAAATCAACCTCTACTCAACATTTGATTCATCTACATCCTAAATAGACTGAAAAGATGTCTATACATCCCTGTTATCATTAGCAAACCAAAATTTAAAGTAAGTGAATCTTGACCTTTGTTTTCTTATTTCGAGGTTCCAAAATGTTACATCCATCTGAATGCTAAAGTAATGAAAAAATGTATAATTTATAAGGATCACGTTTATGAAAACTACGTGTAATTTTGTTCAAATATATTTAAATTTCTCGATCTTACATAATTGATTCAACCATTAACTTTCCTAAATTTTTAACCGTTCCCTCTGTGTAATCATTAATCTTTTGTAAAAGTAAAATCTTTTTCTTAAATTTTTACCAAATATGTAATTAAGGAGGATGTGTGATAAACGTAAAGATAAAAATTCACTTATCAATTTTTGTTCAAGACAAATGTGACGAACAAAAAAACGGAAAACAGTCAACAATTCTTAGCGTATTGTAGAAAGCGTGGAATAAATAAGGACCTACTAAAAACAACTTATAGGCAAAACGAGAGCGAACGAAAGAGTAAATGGCTAAAATATTTAGAAAAAAGGTACACGTTAGAGAGGATTCAACCATCTTGCCACAGTGACCACTTCCGCCTCGAGCAGCATGGTATTGTAGTTTAGTATATCTCAGGCTCAAGCTTCTCATGTCTCATTGATCTGCGTGCTCGCAAGTGCTTCCCTTTTGGCTGGTTGTTAGCTCAGCCTACTTCCAAATCATCTGTGCTTTGTGGTTTGCTGTGCCTTAATTTGCCCTGTTTATCACACCCCTCTTCCACCCACCTACACTTGTTCCCCTCTATTCCTATTTTCAACTTTTGGTCTTCTTGTTTACTAAAGGCTGTTGATTTCCATTAGCCTTTCGGAAGATCATTAGTTTTGATCGGGATCCAAGGTGGCTTTACTGATAGGATTTATTGATGCTCTTAAATAAATTATGAAGCAAATCAGCAGATGTCTAAGTCATGAATGAACTAAAATAGAGAATAAGAAATCCCAACACAAAGTGCAAAATCCGGAATAAAACGACTCACTAAGAGGAGGTAGACTTTCATAGATAGCAAGAAGCTTTGGAGATGGCTGATCCAACCGGCTCGGTAGTGTTGAAAGTTTCGACCACTGAAATTTACAATTCTCTCTCCAGATATCCGTATATAATTAACTTCAATGCATCTCGATTGATAATCGGATGCTGGCATAAAAACCTTTCCATCAAAATGGGCAACAACCGGTCGATATCGAGACTTCCATGGCTGTGTTTTCCCATTCATCCACATTTCCACAAAGACATTCCACCTTGGAAAGCCACAAGTTATGCCTGTTGGCACTTCCCAAAATGAGAACTCCAAAATCGGGGATCGAGATTGCTGAATCTCCAATGCTTTCTGTCAACATTTTGGACGGATGTCTCCATCAAAAAAATCAATAAATTGAGTAGGCAAGCTTTAATGCGGATAGGTTTATTCTTCTCAACGTCTGTTACTAACTGGCGACAACCTGCAGATTAAAATAGACAGAGATTTATAATTCAATTAAAAATCGCATTTTTATCGGAAAGATACAAGACGAATACATAAAGCATGAGGTTCTATTTGATATTGGAAACGTACCATAGTATTTGCCCTTAGTTTCTGAAATTACTCAAAATGTCATTATAGAATGTGAACTCTGCACATCAGCTCTTGACAGTCTTTGCATCGATCTGCAGGTGTATTTTGGAATAATTCATCACTAACCATGCATTTCGAATTTCTTTGTCTAAAGATAACTTGGCACGATCTGGAGATCTTTGTGGAGACATACCTTTTAATAGTTTTAGAGGTAGAGAATGGTCATTGAGTTCCTGATATGAGCGGAACGTAAGCAAAATTGGAGGCGTGAATAGATTTTTCCGCCTTGAACTTTGTGCAAACTGTATGTTACAAAGCAAGCTGCTGCCGAGGATTTGGTAGCGAACTAGCTAATAGGGTAGCACTTGCCAGCACGCAGACCAACATGCCACTAATATAAGGTTGCTTGAGAAGGAAGTCGTCTTTGTTTTATTTCGATATTCAATAAATTCTTATTCAGGCCACGATTTCTACAAAATGTTCCGTGACTAGTGGTTGAAGAAAAATGATCACATATCATGAATTTAAGAAAACGCCTGATGGTCTAAGAAGGATCTTGATACAGTATTGAAAAAAACTTGTGAAATTTTCAAAATTCGTGTGAGTAATGCGAGAGTGGTGATAGTAGATTTCCAGATTAAGACAAAACATACTTAAGCGCTTATCTTAAACCATACCATCCTTTGATATCAATTAAATGTCTAGAAAGTTTGTATCAATTCATTTGCGCAGAAATTTTAAATTTGTATTGGTCCCTAATTTGAGAAAATATATATCCGTGATTTTCAATTAAATTACATTTATTGAAGCATCATTTAAATTGATGGTGATACTTGTACCATCATCTTCGTTGCACATCTTAAAACTTTAGTTCCTTTTAAGCGCAAGAGTTAGACCGTCCTACTTTCTCAGTTTTTGGAAGAAAAGAATTGAGTCAAAGTAGTAAGACAAGCTATCTTAATTGAACATCTTGGGTGAGAATGTGCTTAGTTATGCAGATAAGGAATCATACAAGCTGGAGGTTGATATGTAAAGTGGTGAGCGAAATATCAGGTAAACTGTACAACTCGACTACGTTATTCCATAATCTGAAGGTCTCAATTATGGGATGCATGGAGAATTTATAAATTATGTAGCCGCGGAATGACAGAATGCCGTTCTCACTCGATTAAGAGGTCTCTGAATAGGCTTCAACAAAATACAAATACAATTAAGAAAATTTTATAAAAATTGCTACTGTACAAAAAAACATTTAGTGGAAAATGAAAACATGTCTCTTTTTTAAATGATGTTGGAGCGTTACCGTTAATCTACTTAAAATATTTTAGTAAGTTGGATATCCATCAGAATTTCAAGAAAGGCAAGCGTTTAATATCAACTATTGCAATGGAAATGCTATCACAAATCCCGGCCAGTGAATATAGTGCCATTACTTTGAAGAATGACTCTCCATGTATTTCCAGAACTACTCTTTATGCGCATTCTATATGACAATACCTCGGTTTTTCGTCCGAGGACCCGATATATCTAA
>CAADRB010000005.1:1506423-1523535 GCA_900708905.1 Hymenolepis diminuta | reverse complement strand
AGATAGGCGCTAATTGGATGACTTGACTGTAGGATTTGACCCGTAGAATCCTAAGCGAAAACCTGGATTATTGAAGCAGATTGGCTGTTATTAGTTACCGGAGGAGGGTATTTATAGAAATAGAGTTAAGGCCAAATATGTAAGTGAGGATTAAGCTTTTGCGACACTTTGGACCTACCTAAGAGTTCCTAAGATATAATAAAGTGTACATGGTAATGCGGATCTTGATAATATCTTGACTGCTTGGTAAGTGGACATCAGGGAATTTCAGAACAGTTCATTTTTAACCAGCTGGTTGTATTTAACCACCTTAGAAAAAGCCATTCATGTTCAACTCATACAAATGTGTTCAGAAATATGTAGTGTATAAAGTATATACACTTGAAGACAAACGTACGAAAATTTTGAGGTTTAGACAGAGTGCGGAAAATGTTATTTTCATCTGTCACTTGTACCTTAATTATATTTAATACTAACATAGTAAAAGTTCACTATAGGGATATAAATATATGATAATTGAATTTACTCAGTCTGACTTAATGGAGTTATGTTTATATTAATATATAAATTTTCTAGCTCTTTTTTCATCAGCGTTACTAAGGAGAAGCCTTGGCACACAATTGTAAAGAAATGAATGAGTCTTTGAAACGTGTCAAATGAATGACAACTGTGGGATAATTGTAAGTAACAAGAAGTAACAACAAAGTTGTGACAAGATTACTTAATTTTACCTATAATTCACAGTTCCCCCAAATAAAACTACTTTTACACATCAAAAACAAAATTTAATCACCGCCTATAGGAAATATAAATTCATTGGGAGATTTTGAGAAATAGCTACAGTAATAAAAAACAGTAAATTCCCGTCTTTCAAACAAATGTGACCTTATTTAGAGGGACTCTGAATTTTAGATAAAATTAAGTAAGCAGTAAAAAGTTACCTCAAAGTAATTCGTGCAAGAACAGTCGCAATATGCATTCGAATATTTGCAGAAAAGAATGAAAAGCTCTGCTTCATCGAAGGCATCCCCGAACAACGACTCCAAGTACCCAACTTCCAGATGCTTTGTTGTTGAATATTGAAAATTTCATTAAGTGACCTAGGTTGAATTTCTGTCTACTATCATTTAAAAACTGACTATCTATTTATAATAGAAGATTAATTATATAACTTGTTTTTTTTAAGATAAAATGTTATATGGTTTTGTTTTTATATTGTAAAATCCGGTTGGCTAATCGACAACTTAGGTGTTGCAGACTTATTACTTTAATAAGCTCCGTAAAACCAATGAAAATAGTTAATTAAATGATCTATTTTATTAAAATCTGTTTTGTTTTTGTATCAAAATTTTTTGCAGTTGAGATATTTGCATTTTCTCAAATGGACAATTTGACAAACGATTGCAAATATTATCAATCCTTATAAACGCTTTTTTCATTAAAGATGAAATAATTTTGATGCAAATAGGAAATGAAATCCATTGCAATAATTAGATTGCAGTAATGCGGAAATTTTGGGGAAAATGATCTCCAATATCGGAGTTAATGAATTTCAAGCTACAATGAGAAAAATTATTTATATTTTCAAGAATTTGTCCCTAACTTCAGTCATTTGAAGTCAAAACTTCATTTGTCTGAATACTGACGCTGTCTTTTTAAATTTGCTTTGATTCTAATAGTTTTGCGGCTTTTTTCAGAAGTCCAAATTCACGACAAATGTCAATGTTTCACCAATATTCTTCGGGAGTATCTATTTTCCGTCATTATTCATAATTTTTCCCAATATAAGCAATATTTGCCCACGCAATAGGAAATTTTTGAATAAAGAAGCAACGAAGGGCACAAGAATGGAAAGAACCAGGTAATGAGAAGTTCGGTAATCTATTTTATGAATTATGAAGACATTGAGGTGTGTAAAAACTAGTTTGAAAGTGAACATACTCACACTTAATGAACTTTCACTTCCTATATGGTTGACTGTTTTCCAATGACGAAAGTGAGAGCTTTTTTACTCTGCCATGAGAAATAAATAAAAAAATAAATATAACTTACATTGTCATGTCCCAGTTTTAAATGGCATGATTTGGTTTATTTCCATGACTGGTCTTGCCACTTTGTCATCGATGTTATTTCATGCTATTCGAAATCATTGAACGATCTATGTGTTTGTAATTCCTTATAATCAAACTGGAATTTCCAATCACTTAAGGTTGTTATTATTAATCACAGTATTATAACGTAATTCCTAATTGTAGAAAATTGGTAGCACAAGGTCTAACAAACGACTAAGGGAGAGGACAAAAAATGCTGATAGCAACGTCAAGGTATCAAATAGTCATATACTTCATTAGAATCTACGATTGGGTAGTACTATATTTACTAAATGGGTACTTCACGCTCCACGATTCAAATGTCATGATTCATTCTTTGGATTGCAGCAAAGTCTTATCACTTGAATTCATTTATTCTTCCACTGATTAAGAAGACATAATGATCTTCAAGGACATAATGGTATTCAGCAGAGATGAGATTGCTAAAAATTTTAAATTATCGGAGCTGTGCTTACTCAAGATAAAAAATCTTTGAAGGTTTTCGTCTTTAACAGAGGCTACAAATTCAAGTCCCTGCACCTGAATGCATGTTAAATTCTTATTCAGTAACCTCGACTCGAATGCGTCTGACAGATATGTACAGATTTGTATTACCTTATTCGAGTATTATCGGATGACGTTCTGCTTATAAGACTGCCCTCATTCTTCGATATGATGCATTCATGATCTAGAAATTGGCAGAATTTCGCTATTCTCAAGGGCAGAGGGATGTTCAGCCTTTGTGTTCGAGCACAGAACAATTTCCTATAGTAGATCTATGCCATGTAAACAGTATTAATCCTGTGGATGTCTGAGAAAGTGTCGAGAGTAGATAAATTCTGTGCTGTAAACTTTGTGATTTCGTATGAATTTCATTACTCTCAATTCTTTCAATTCCGGCAGGGAGAATATAAATATTTAAAGTCAGTTATTTATTACGGACTTAATGGCATTTTTCTCAAGCTTATCTATTTTGATTTCATACAATGTCTCATCTGGTTAATACGGTGATTCATTCACCACATTGTAATTACACTCTACGGTTATTATGCCACCCTACTATACCGATCATACATTCTTTCTGATTCTTTTTCGGTTTTCAGTCCATTCATCCGATGATATGTAAATTTCTCTCCTACTCACTATTGGTTTATGGTCCATTCACACAATCATGTGTATTTTTTATTCCTATTTACCCTTGCTTAAGGTATATAACCCCTTCCTACCTGCCTTTTTGCTTGTCTATGAGTGACTGCTTTCTGGTCTGCGTGTGAAATGGCATTAATGCATCCTTGTGTGCGCACCCCGCTTCGTATATACATACCTTCTATCAGTACCGTCGTTGCATTCTTGTGGATGTCCTACTTACTACATTCTTGTGTTGTACAATTTCTCTAGACTTCTGCTTCATTGATTTGGATACTGTTTAATTCCTGCATTACTGGCGGTAAAAATTTAGCTGATATCCTACAAATTACTGCATTTGGCATCCTAATTCAGTTCAGACTCTGACACTTCAATAATTAACATGACCATTACTTAGTAAAAATTGAACAACAAAACGAATTCAGAATTTTAGTGAAGAAATACTAACTTAACTTTATTCAACACTTCTAGTCAATCCATCCTTCCCTTTTAGTGACCAATTTTACCATTCTCCATGATTGTACATTTTGCCTTTCGGCGGACAATAATAGTGCAGTAATCAGAACAATAGAACACTCATCCCACCTTCAACTTTAATTAATATGAAAAATAAGCCTCTTCTCCTTTTATCATTTTTGCCTGCTCCATTAAATTCTGCAAAATTTATCACCGCATTTAGTAAAATTCTATTTTTTCCCAGGGTCTTCCATTCAAGCAGGCAGTATTTGTAGCGACCTCCAGACGAGCTCACGATTGCCTATCGATTTAATATAGTTCTATATACCCCCTTGCTCTCACTTTATCTATTAACAATACTTCCAGCTGTACCCTTCCACCTGGTGACAATTTCAGTTTTGTTACTTTGTGACTGATGTCTCCTTTATATTCTCCTGTAATAAAATATTCTTTATCTCCTTACTATCCCGCGGTTTTCAAATCACAAAGCCTTATTGGGCAATAGATTATGTCATTTTGTCTTACCTTGGTTGGATTATCTCGTAAAATAAGGGATAAACGAATAAAGAAATCAGTCGCTCAAAAAGACAAACATATCTAATTTTTCATATCGCTTGCTTTTTAATCGCACGCCAAAGATCATTGATTGAGGTAAAAGAATCGTAGGAGAAGGTGAAGGATTAGGAGGAATCAGTTATACTCATATTAGGGAATCAGAGATCAATAAGAGGGAATGAGGATTCACACACTGAGACATTAGAGGGTAGAGAGAGACGCTGACTGACTGATGTTTCAGTAGTCGCTGAATTAACATTAGCAGTAATCGTATTATGCTCTACTTGCATAAGGCAATGGTTGGAAATATGAATGTCTGCGCACGTGACACAATCTATTATGAAATGATAAGCGTTTGAGATGTAGATGAATAAGAGGGCCAAATCGAGGAGGGAAATCAGGGCTCAAGGCTAGGCACATTGGATTCTCTCATCCTTTACTTCTTTCAGTGAGATTGATATAGAGTTTATGTTTTTGTTGAGAAACAGACACAAAGAAAGACTACACACCAAGGTATCACGATCTCCCTTTCCTTCATCTTTCTACATCTCGTCTTCTAAAATACGTGGAGATTAAGGATGTGAATTATCTGTACACGAGTGGGGGATAAACACGACCTGGGCATATATTTACAGGAGAAGGGGAGACACAATTAAACATTGAGGAAGGTTAAATCTAAATCCAGAAATGCAGCAAGGACGACTATGAGGAAGGCATTCGGCACCAGCGTGAAAGAGAAGGAGGAGGAGAGAGGTGTCCGGTCATGGAACTTTGAAACTTCTATATCCCTAGTGAAAAGCTGTCTTTGGAAACAACGTTCCCTGAGACTAACAGGTCGTGATTCAGTACCAGCATCATCCTTCGAAGGTTCTAAATTCCAGATACCGGCTTCAACAGCGTCTGCTGAAAGGGCTTCTTCAGCTGTGTTGAGCTTTGAATCGAATGCTGGAGCTGGTGTTGGATAGGGTGGAGTGGAAGGCGGTGTTTCTGGGGTAGTATAATCATCACTTTCGATATCCTGTTCTGTAAAACAGCAACCATATTCGCAATTGGATGATTGTGAGCTATCGTCAGGCAGTGCGTACTGATAGTGACTTTCTACAATGGAAGTGATAGATGCTTTTTAATTCTGACTTCAATCACTTTTTAAAAAATTTGTTATTATTTTGCTTTATCGATTGTTATGCTCGAGAAAAAAATCCGTTTCGGAAAGCTTCCAGATATTTGTGGCGGCACACTAGCGCTCATAGCGATACCTGGGATGACTAACACACACAACCACTGCATGCCGCTCAATTGCCAGTCCACATCTAGTCCACATTACTGTGATGGCACAGAAAGAGACCGTATCAGCATGTCATAGTTTTGACAGACAGCTCATAAACAAAGGGGAGTTTTCTAAGGCGTGTTCTCTGTCCTAAATTTAAGATACAAGATGAGCGACACATCACACTCATCTTGGGGAGAAAACTAGTATCCCTAGCAAGAAAATCAAATTCTGCCACCTCTTTTACTTGCCAGACTTTACCAATGTGATTGGGCATTGCGCTCGCTAGGAATAAATCGAGGAGCATCGAACTCGTGCCATCCGACTTCGCGGAGTAACATAAGGTTTTTTTATTTTAGAAGAACAATGAGTTTGTATTTTCATCACGAATCACTCCTATTGCCGTTAAATTTGTTTTGCTCCTCATATACGAAGGCCTGAATGAGTTGGCAGAACTAAAGCGACTTCTGAAATAACGACAATACGTGATAAGAATCAACTCTCGTGGTTTAAACCCAACTAAGTTGATTTTATTCGTACTCCATCACATGACTGTTGTTATTTATCATTTGCGCTGTTGTCTACTTCCATCTCATTCACATTCGCTATATGCCATCCATATGCAGTCTCCTAATTATTGGTCGCAAAATGAATGCACTCCATTTCCTATATAAAAAACGGTGATAATCCCTGACGTAGCACAAGAAGCATATGAATCCCTGCGTGTAGTTACCGTTTAAAGCAGACCTACGAACAGCACAAATATTCATTCCTGTGTGGCATCCTGTAATTCAATACATCCTTTTCGTTATTCAATTCTTCGGTCTTCTATCCTGTTCTGCTGGTATTATGGTGATTCTAATACTACTGGTAGTGAAGTTGTGAGTAAAATAACATTCTAAATACTTCAGGCTAACTAAAGAATACTTCGAAATATTATGCTAAGTTACCATCACAAAGGAATGTTGGTTCTCCGCCATTCTGTGTAGCATCAGAAGGATTGTAGTAAGGACAGAGGGTTTCCACTTTGGTGCACCAAGTGATACACCCAGGAACCCTTTCTAGAGCTAGTGTCGATTCCCCCCCATCCCTCCGTCGTAGAAGATGAAATTCTTTCTGTTGTCGTGATCTGTAGAATTGAGTAGTAGTTGAGAGGTTGTGTAGAAATTGAGAAGACGGGGCCTGTGAAGTCGTCGCGGTATCGACGATTGAGCTCGATGGTTGTGTAGTATTTGAGATTGTGCTTGGGGAAGAGATAGGGTCTATTTCCCCTTTTCCTGGGGGCTCAGGGGTAGGCAACTTCACCAAGGGATAGTAGATCGGGAATTGTATTGAACATATCCACGACCAGTAGGCTTTCTGTAAAAGAAAAAGGTAAGGATACATACCAGTTTAAGATCCATGCTGAAACTGAAATACTAAAAGCAGAAGACACACACGCTGACTCATAGATCTGCGCGTCCTAACTATCTGTTTAATGTTTTTTATCAGCTGCTCATCAACGAACAAAGGGCGCGTATTCCGCCAATTTTCTTATCGTACCTCAGCATGCTCTTTTTATCACAGCCTGGATTGCCCCTACTCATTATTGACCCTTTTCCCTTCTCTTCCACTTCCCATTACCTCCATCAACTCCTTTCTACCTTCTTCTTCTGTGTCCCCTTTTTAGACGATCAACCCTTTTGTAAGGAAATAGCTCTGGTCTAACCGGATTCAATTTTAAAAAATGATTTTACTACCTTAGGAGTTATTAAAAGATTAAAAATATAGTTTTCAATTGCTCTATTCTGCGATTAACTTGCTACTGTGACTATCGGTGACCCAGCTCAACCAGTCGACAGTGACCTCTTTAATCAACAGACACTCCCGCATTGTCTACTAATTCTGCACTTTATTCACTCATTAATTATGGACTCAATGGCTGGCCTCAATCTAGGCAAGCAATACACTAATAATTTCGTTGTAAACAAATTCTTAAAACACAATTCCATTCCTCTTTGTACCAGGTGGACGCCCTCTAACCCTGGAGTACATTGTGGCTTTTAATCTAGCGGCTCTGGGGTAGGGGCGCTAATAGCTTATATATCAGTTGAAATTTGGCCGCATTTTAAGATTTATTGGCGTAGATTTGAGAAATGTTTTAATTTTTACAATCTTCATCACAAATTAGATAGGAAGAAGACGAAGAATACGACGTCAATACTTGAGTAAATTACGAAGGCGAATTCTGTCCCTACTAGGTCATAGACAGAAGAAAGAGAGATATGTTCATTCAAAATGCTGAAAGTTTGACAATTGGGACCAATCTATAGGTGACTCACAAAAATGCTTTACTTTAGTTAGACCACGAAGTCACTACATACCCTATAAGAATTATTCTCGGTGTCACCTACTTTTTTCCTTAACCGCAAAAATAAATTTATTCAAAACTTTTTCAAAATATTCTCTGCGCTTTTTAAATTATTTAACTAACTGAAATTTTATTACGTTTTAACCATCGATACTACGTACTAATACTAATACGTAATGTAACTTAATATCAAAATACTAAATTTTGGTTCAAATTTCAAGTGGCTTTCACGCAATCATTTCTTGGTAACATAAGAAATATTTGTATTTATTAATAAGTATAAGATTTGTTTTAATTTATCAACGAAGACAAACAAATTAATGAAGGCCGAAATTGACCGAAAACCCTGTCAATCCAATTATGAAGGGCGTAAAAATTTTACTTAATAAAAAATTTCTCCAATGATTAAAATAATCGGACTCACTGGCCCCTCTTTCACCGACAAGGACGCTGAAATAAGCTACCATCAAAAGTGGACAAGTCTAATGGAATTCAAATCAGAAAATTACTTAGGTAATTTGGATTAAATTCAAGAGAACAAAACAAAAAAATGGAAATTTTTTTGGCTTAAATCAATCAACCACTCCTTAATTATAAATGAAAGATAGGCACGACTGTCCAATCATTTGTCCCAATTGTGCGGCTCAGTCTTCTCTTCTGTCTACGAATCAGAACTAGTCTCGAAATAACTAATTCTTAAAACATATAAAAGTACATATTCGTTCGCGGGAATCAACATCGATCAGCAGTCTTCCAACTAAGCTACAAGTAAACTTAACATGCCGAAATACCACAAGAAGAGGGGATCATGGAGACTCGAATTCAAGAAACATTTTTTCCCTTCATGTTGGAAAAAGTTCACACTGATTCTAATATTTGTGCCTTTGAATGTTTAAATTTAGTTTTAATAAGGTATGCAAATATTGAGGATTAGAAATTAGTTTGTTAAAAAAGAGTGCAAATTTAATTAATAATCCTCATTACTGAGGTCTGCACTTAACCTTCAAAGGAACACAAATTTCGAATCTATCTTTGTTGATCTTTCTTAATTATCATCCTAAACCTCAAAATATCATTATTTTTGCTAGTGAAATTATGAAATTTGTACAATCGAACATACATCGTGTTCCTAAACTTCATTTAATAAAATTCTATGCTTGTTTAAATTTGAATCATTATTTCTATCTGTTATATTCATTGGCAAATTCATAACATTAACCAAATTCAAAATAAAAAATTTGATTTTTATCAAAAATTCGCAATAAATTAAATTATGAATTATAGAATACAAATGAAGCTCTGAATGGAAGATGAATAATTCCAGTCAGCTCCATTTAGTGGGATTGGCCAATGAAACGTCGTTATGATGATTAATATGTACGGGCTCTTCAGTCCAAAAAGGTCAGAAGTGCGTTTACATTCCCAAAGATACCTTTTGAATGGTATCCCATATAGTTTGAAGCAATGTCAATCCACAATTCACCTTAGAAGAATATGCGCTGTTGATTTCTTTCTAAAAGATCCTCTAAGGGACTCGCAATGAATTTAATGTAAACACAGAAGAGGACCTTCTGGTATATGATGTTTCAATCACTTGTCTTGTATACGACTTAAAGTAACCGGAAACTGAGTACTGGAAGTTCTTGTTGATCATTATTCTGAGCAACAGTTATCTCGTTGATAGGGCAAAAACATTGCCGTCTTTTCCACGAAAATTCGCACGTAGCTGGCAGCTTTCGCATTTCACTTTCGCCAATCGAATTCCCTTGAAGTGGGTATTTACACCTTTAGAGACGGGTATCGATATTTTCGGCTGTTTTAGCCAATGACCATACCAAAAACTTCCTTGTCGTCTCAATTGATTGGGTCTCAAAAAAAAAGGCTTATAACTATCAGTATTTCGCCAACATGACGTTCAATAAAGCATAAAGCAAAACGTGCCGGAACACCAAAATAGATTAAGAAAAACTGTAGAGGGTTTACTAGCTGCTAAGGTATCTTATCTTCTTCTAGCTCCAGCCTGTTACGATCTTCACCATATAACAAGATGGCGAAGAGAGAGACTACTGATTGGAGAGCTTTACTGAGGACAGTGAGAGCCAGAGCGGAAAAGGAGAGAGGGAAGTTGTGTATTAGAGTAGATGCAGGGATCTGTGTTTATTTACAAAAGGGGTTTTAATAGTACATTGAGAAGGTGTAACATAAACGGATGGAATGGCTCTAGACGCCACTAATCAGGGTGGAGTGGAGGAGAACTGAGCCCTAGCAATACTCACTCAAGGGCTTAGTAATAGTCACGATACTTAGGTCTCAGAGACAATTGGCGATGACCAAGGAGAAAAAATCTTAATTTGAGACAAATTTAATGGACATGATCACATCATGACTTAATTTTGTCATATATTACGACCTAACCAGTAATGTAAACATAAACATGATCCCTCAGCTGCGATTTCTAATATTAGATAGAAGCAAAACTGGTATAAATTCTTCCCCTCTCTCATCAAACTGGTCCATTCTTGGATGAATGATCAAGAAAAAAGGGAGAAAGGAGGATTAATGCGTTCTGCCTCCAGTCCCTCCAACAATGTATCTCAGAAGTAATAAAGAGATAATGAGAGTGAAATCACTTCCTGCTTTCTCTGAACTAGAAAATAGTCATTATTTTTCGTACATGACTGAGGAATTAGAAGTGGGATAATCCAACAACTTCGCTAGCCTAATCGTGAAGCATTTATACAAAGAATCAATGGGAAGATAGGGCCTGGGATAGACTTAAAACCATCCCTTGTCGCTGGAGAAGGAAGCAGAAATTGTGGCAGGATGATTACCTCCCTCCCCCTCGTATCCTTTAACATTTCTTAATTTACTTTCTACTTTTCTTACTCTGATCGACCTCTACACCCCTCCGTTTTATCTTGCCTCATCTATAATAAAAGCTTATTTAGACTATATATTCTACAGTACATTCAATCCAGGAAGGCTCAGGCTGATTTCTTCAAACTAAATACCATAAAAATGTACATTACTTTTGGGATATTTTCAACATGTCATTCAATAAAGAAAACGCCAATAGTGAGAAAGTAGGATCAAGAATACTCTTCGCAATCTTGGTATCAGCTGATCGCTAAGACCCATAATTATAAATGATATCAAAACCGATATACAAATAAACAAAGTTTCTCTCCCTCCATGAAATAGCTCATTTGTGGGTGCAGAATCAGTGGAGACAGGAGGAGCAGGAGAAAGAGAGGACTGAGTCGTTCCGCTTCCAGTCCCTCAAAAAAATACACCACATAAAGAGAGCCGGGGAGATGAGATGTGAAATCGCCTCCTTCATATTATAAAAGTGAGCGGTAGGATGAGGGAGCATCAGAATTGCCATTTCCATTTTGAGGTTGTGAATTTTATGAGGGTAATTTGCGATGATGTGAGGAGAAAAAAATTGTCGCTGGGAAATTGCATAATTGCTCCTCCCAGAAACTTATTTTGTATAGCCAAAATTTTCATTTAATTCTAATGACGTGGGAAAAGCGTGGAAAACTTACAATGTAAGCACGGTAAAATGCTCAGATTGATATGCAGAATGTTATAAAAGAACACTTCTCTAATTTAAAAAAGCAAATAATTATATATTAGTTTTTATAAAAATAAACATGAGAGAACTCTCAGGACACGAGACTTTTAATTCGGAATATGTATAAGTTTTTGCCTGCAGTTTTCTTGAACTGCTTGGAACTTCATCGTAGAGTTTTGCAGACAATTCTTGGTACCTTGTGTATCTGCTTCTGAATGATCTATTACCACCTGTTCACTTGGCACGTCTTGAAAGGGTAGCCTCCAAATCACCTCCTACACCCTGTCGATAAGATTTCAAATTTGCCCTTCTTTTCCAAATGCTGAAAGTTATGTATAACTAAAAATACCTTAAACTTCAAGTGTGACAGATCTTCAAAGAAACAATAGTCTTGCGTAGGAAACAACAAATTTCCAAAATTGGGATCCTTTTTGCAGCATTAGTTTGCATTATAAAGAGGGTGTTTTCTTCGAATAAAAACTATCATTTTCTAAATTTTTTTATTGCTTCTAACAGGGACAGTGCTTCAGTAGTAATGATCGTTTAAATCGCCTTGATAGTCTTAGGAGAAAGTCATAATACCATGGATTTTTTAAGCATAATGTATGTCAAAAAGTAAATAGAATGTTACTGATGGAGAGAGAGGACAATACATTTAATGTAATGACTTATTATATTAGGCGATTATCAAAAAACAACAAAGGATCAAATGAATTACTACGATTTGACTAGCGTGTCTTTTCAATACTGATATTAAATGCATATTTTAACGACAATTTCGAAACAACTTATTACCAGTCATCGCCGATATCATAAATCCCACAGGATACTACACTGAAATTGACAACCAGACCAATCCACCTTTCTGCGTCAATCCAGAAAATGCTGATCAATTTTCCAAATCATCTCTTTCACAAGCGGACAAATTGAATCAACCAGGTACCTTCCACTTCTACATTTGTGCTCAAATTTACCCTAACACTTAAGTGGATGAATAAAATATGTCGATAAATATAAAATTGAATTTCTTCTAAAGGTATTATTCTTCATTAAAAGTATCAACTCAATGTTATTTGCCCACCATTTCGGTAATTTTTACTAACACGACGAGAAACATCTCACTAATGAAGTTAGAAAGGTTGCTTAAGTAGACCTTTTCCAGTAAATTACCAACTCTTTATATCAAAATATTTATTTTTTAGTTCTTAATTATTATATTTTCATGGCCATTTTTTGCTTCGAACTTCGATAAAGTGCATCTAGAGTCAGACTTCCAACATACGTACATCAAGTGTTTACCAAATGCTTTCAAGAAGACAAGTTGGCTATAGTTTTCGATTCCCAAATGACTCAGTTTCCAATTTTATCCCTCACCTGAAGTCGCATATTGATTTGTACTCAGGACTACTCGTGTGTTACTCCCCTCTCATCTATTGGTCCATTAAGAACGAGTCAGCCACCTACATCTACATTTCCCTTCTCTTTTCTCCCTACGTTTCACACAGCCGATTTGCGAGTCTAATTCAAAACTACCCACGTTACTCGAATAATTTTACAAGCTGTGGATTAGGGAAGTTGCTGTTGTTAAAGCTGGACTTAACTCAGGTGCTCTGCACCTCTCACAAAAATGTTATAAACTCTTACTCTAAACATTTTTGTTCGTAGACTACTTTTTCGTATTTCAGAGAGATCATAAACAGTGCACATATTTAGATGAGAAAAATAAGCAATCTAGATTTTGGAACCTTAGTCGTTCCCCTAATTTCTTATTTCGACGGTCTCAGATACCGTTCTATTACCACACACATTGATCTCCCGACATCTGCCTTTACAGATATGCACGAAAAACTTTGCGCCACGTAGAAAAGTTGACTCAAAATCCATCGTGTTTTTAAGATGAATAGAAAGTCCTCTTAAATCAATTCCTTTAATCAAATGAATGAAAATGGTTACCAACTGGATCGAATAGTGGAGAGATGAACAAAAAGACAAGGATATTTTTCTATTCTTATACCCTGTGATATTTATTTATTTATTGTATTCTAAAATTATCTAGCTATTAGTTTAAAGAGGCAGAAAGTTATGATTGGCATTTGTTCTTAAGTCCAACTTAACTTGAGGAAATTGAGGCCTTTAAGAACGATTGGGATTTGATGTTTAATCCTTTTCAAGAATGGTGCTTTACAGCGATAGGCATTCTCATTTTCACGAATTTCACAAAGCAGTTATAAATGGTTTGATGACGGAAGAAGTTAGATATTAAGAATTTGTAGTACCCCGAAGTGGCAATTATTCTATTTTCAAAATGTTCCGAAGATCAGTGATCCCCCTTCTGATAGCTGTTTAAAATTTTTCATATGAATTTGTGGTAAACCCTGCTTGCTCTGTAAGTTATGACTAATGCTTTTTTAAACTTTTCTATACAAACCTCGTCTGTAAGTTAACGAAACGAGGCAATAGCTTCTATATACTTCTTTCCGCTCTTTTGCCGGGGACAACTCTCTTTCCTCTTTCCCTCTGCTGCTCTCGTCCAGTATATCATTAGTCAATTTCAACTCTTGTCCATCTGATCTAGGAAGGGTTGTTGATTCCATGTTAACCTTTAAAATCCCTAGCCTAACTCAGTCAGGATTGGTGTCACTTTAAAATCTATAGGTTTATTAGCTTGAATAGCTAAGACTAACTCACTTTCCTCGCAATACAACAGTAGTAGGTGCCTGCTAAGATCTGAAATAAATAGATTAAATTAAAAGAAACGGAAATAAAAAAAACTATTTACCTAGAAAGCGATACATACATACACTAGGGAATAAAAGAAATATTAAACACATAATAAATGAATATATAAAACTAGTTGATTTTTTTCAAATCAACTAAATTAAAGAATTTGTTAACCAGAAGTTCTTAAATTGGACGAAATTGCAACTCATGAGTCAGTGTACTCTCAATGAAAATTACATTTAGTCCATTAAAACAAAAAGTTGTATCAAACACATGATTTGGACATGTCGTACATCACTCTCAATACAATAATTACGGCAAGGAGAAAAAAGACTTCTCCATTGTTTCATTCGAAACTAGAAGGCGTACATCCGAATTGATCATTTTTGAAAGATTTGGTGGCATAAGCAAAAACGATTTTTCTTTTTGTGACATTCAAGATAATAGGTTGATACTAGCTTACGTGATTAGAAATATGACAGACTTCACTAGAGTCTGCCCTTCCACTGCTCCAGTCCGATGTTATAGAAAAAATGCAATTAAATTTAATTAACTTTAATTGCACTTGGTCGACCAACAACGGACACAACTTTGCACGCGAAATCTTTTCCTCTTAACCGAAATTGTTAATAACTCTCCTCCGATCTTGCTATGTTTTCTCATGAAGAGGGAAATTGTGTTTGCGTTTAAACTTCTATGTTCTGGGTCAAAAATAAATATGCTTCCCACATATTGGCAAAGAAAGTCCGCGATCGCATTCCTATAATTCCGCATTTTCAACTTGGCTAGCTTGCTGGCTAACTAACTAGCTCACACACAAACGGCTAGCACAACAACCCAGAAAGCTGGCCAGTCAAGTATTTTGCTTTCCTGCTTACTAGCTTGCTAACAGGATAGAGGTACGTAAGTAAGTAAGTAAGGGAAGGTAGGTAGGCAAGTCCTAACTTCTCTCATTTCTCCCCCTTCCCCCAAGAAAATGACGTTGCAAATCACGAGCCAAATGCCCGCGCGCCCAATGCGTCTACGTACGCATACGTGCGGCCGGTCGCTCTCCACTACGTATCACTTCGCACAAATCGATAAATACGCACGCGAGCACGCACGCACTCACGCTCATGTTTAGCCGCAGACTGACGCGAATAGGAGAATGCATGTAAGCCGCATTTTGAAACTATATTACAACTCAGAGAGGTGTGAATATACTACTGAAATAAAGCTGAACAAGTGAGGTTGTTTTCGGCCACGAAATTTAGCCATAGATAATAGATATCGAATAAATAGGGGAAAATCGGAATACTGCATTTCAAAAAGCAACTATAAAAATGGGATCACAAATCGATCCATAATGCGCTATTATTATTATTGATTGGATAAGAGTGCCATGAACAGACGTGAGGAAGCAGAGTTCAATTCAATAAACGGTCTGAATGAAAAATGATTTGACGTTGTCAAGAGGCAAAATTTAGGGAGAATTCCGAAGGTAATAGTTTTTCCAGGAACTGAAATACTGACAGCAAAATTGTGGCAAACAAATAAAGCGGAGGGAGAGGAGAAATTTGGATTTTTTGACCTTATTTCACCACTTTAGTCGTATAAAAGTACCCTGACCTAAAAAGCACATAGCCACAGTTACCCAGCTAGCAATAATTTCTCCAGTCTCCCCTATCCGCACATCCCCTAAGTCAACTGAAATTCGATTGAAAATTGCTACTCGATTCCCAACCGTTTTAAATTGAAATTCACCTAGTCTAGTCAGCTTTGCTAATGCTAATATCATCCTGCTTTCTCCGTCTATGGAAGAAAAAAATGTAAATCAAGGTGGTAAGACCGATAATCCTAATTAATTAATTAAGTATTAGGCAACATTGACTTGAATTTGCTCAGCAATCCAAGGGAAGAATTTCGAATAAGAATTTTAGGAGCTAAAGTAGTGAACTACCCACTGTGTAAATATTGTACAGTCCGAATCTGAGAATTAAACGATGCAAGACCTTATTCGAAAAATCTTTTTGATCCCCTCTACTATATGCCTAATTTCATTCGCTTTCCCAAGATAATAAATTGTGAAATGTTTGCCTTCTCTTAGGGTTATAATAATAAATCGAAAAACAGCTTTAATAGTACCTAATAAATTTATAGGAAGAATTTTAAGATTACAATCCTTTCCGATGGATAATTGAGTTATTTTCTTTTCTACTAAATTTAGGATGGTTTATTTTAAGAAAACTTGAAAAAGTGGGGCTTAAGATTCATTTGTGGTCAAAAAGCATAAACTGATTGCAAATTCGATCAAAACAGAGGTGGAATTGAATCAAGAAAGTATTTCAATTATTTTACAGACAAATTCATCTTTTATTTTTTTAAATAAAGATACTAGAAACAATCCAAAGTCATTAAAAATAGTATATCAGAAGGACATGACGCGACAAGGTAAAGGACATTAAGTAAGATTAATGTCAAATTCTCCAAATAAAATAATGAAGGGACGCTGAAGCGCAAACATTTTGTGCACTAAATGCAAATTAATTTTGGAAGAATTTTCATTAGTTGAAAATGATTGACCGTTCATGTATTTAGAAAGCTTGCGGATAACCGGAACGCTATCTATCGCCCGTTAGACCCAATACACCCAGTTTATTAACTTCTTGATCGCTAAGCCTTTACCTCTAAGCTTTTAGTGGAATTCTCCATTATTTTTGAACTATTTCAACGGTGCATATCCAAAATTCAGGTCCTCCAGTCAGCTCCTCTCAATCTGCAACCTCTTCTACCAATTTTTATACTGCACCTCCTCTGCATTTGCAGCCCTCTCTGCACTTTTCCTCATTAAAAATACTATCATTACTAAGTCCTCGTAACTCTGCATCTGATGACTCTAATCCACTTCCAATACAACTGTTCACTCTCTAGCCCTATCTCACAACATATCTGTTTAAGTAATTTGATTCCC
>CAADRB010000005.1:1486953-1504517 GCA_900708905.1 Hymenolepis diminuta | reverse complement strand
ACACAAACTGGTATCTAGGACTGAAGCTATCAGACTCCTGTTGTAGAGTTCTTTTACCGTGAAAAGAGAGCGATTGTCAAAGTCCACGTCTGATAAATCATATGTAACGGGTTCAAAGCCATTAGAACGATCAACAGCTCCGAATAATGCTGACCGACTAAAAGGTGGGAGGATTCAAGCATCTCATCAGGAACTCTACTTAACATAAGCGCTGATACTGACAAAATACTTAAATGGGAGAAATAGCAACATACCCGACATTGTTCACACTCCTCCTGCATGGTATCATCCGTGCTATTGGCAAGAATACAGAATGAGCGTTTAAGTATATCCAGAAAGTTATTCAAATCTTGATTGAGCGTAGACCGTATTTTGGCATCCAAAGTCTCGAGACTTGTCCGACATCGTTCTGATGTCTCGAGATACTTTCGATAGAGTCCATCTGAACTGCGCACTTCCATTTCATTTGCATCACACAACTGTGGAGATGACGTCGGCGACTGGTCACTACCTTCTATTGGATCATTTAAGTCATCAATATGGGGAAGGAGGTACAATGGGGGAATATCGGAACAAATTTCATGTTCAACATGCCGCCGTAAAAACGACGCCCGTACACAGGGATCTGTAAGCTCTTCACACACGTATGTAACTAAATCTGGCGTCCAGGGATGTCGATCCCTTAATTTTCTCTTAATCCGCTTTCTACTGTATATTTGTTTAGTGTAAAAAGGGTCTGAGTAGTCGTTGTTATTAAATCCAACTGATTTTGACGTCATACTAGTAGGAGGTTGGGCCGTAACTAAACCTGGAATCTGTGCAAATAGGAGGAGAAAGAGGAGGCAACGATAAATGCCGAAAGAAACGGAAGACGAATATCCTCGAGTGGTTGAGCGATCAGGAGGAAAGTTTTTTGAGTGTGTTTTTGTGGTGTTGGGTAGTATTTGGTGTAGTTGTTGTTTGCTTGTTGTTGTGATGTTCACGAAGGTAGCACACCAGGCCGTTATAGCGCCATGCTTCGACCGATAACACATAGCTTAACCAGGAACCCACGCCACAGCGATTTGCATGTTGCTGCAACCCGTGCTGATTCACAGGTTTCTCAAAGGTTGCTGCACCGAAATTGCTGATTGTAGTGGCAAAGAGAAAGCCATCAAAATTACAGGGATCAAATTTATGGGGATTTGCAGCCAACCACTTACAATATGCCAGCTATATAAAAAATTAATGCATAATATATAATATTCGCAATGAAAACTTAACTTACACAAAATTATAATTAATTATTCAAAATGTACATATAATTTTGTAGCACCCAAACACAACAAACTCACAGAAATGAAAACTATTTAATTGCGATGACAAAACAAAATTGCCTGAACTTGCCTGCTCAAATTAAAGAAATTAAAGTTATTGTTATTTTCCTAGTAGCTGAAATTGAACCAATTGAAAAGTCGGACGCCAATTCCCATATTGACGCGATGATTTAATTTAGTTTATATAAACAATTTCTTGGTCATTTAATAAAATAATAGAATGGTCTATATTAATATTTTTCTATTTATTTGACGTTCAATGCAAAAATTATTTGAATTGATATTTACTTTGCAAATTTTTAAACACTTAACAAAAAGTTAATTAAAGCTTAGGAGAGTGTCCACGAGTTCCTTCATCATAATCAGAAAGATATATCGCCTTTTACAAATGTGAGAAGATTTAGCAAGATCTCATTCCATATTATTTTATATCCTATTTTTTTCTGTGGGATATACCTTAAATAAATCTTAAGATTTGAAAATAAGAAAGCGAGGATTCAACAATTTGTCAAAACTGTAATGCATAAATGCATATGGTTGTGCAAATCTAAAAATTGAATAAATACAAGTTAATCAATATATGAAAGTTATTAGTTTAAACTATTGCAAACTTATTACTATCCATGTCCACTTCATTTCATATGATGGTGATGAGTTAATAATTTTGAATTTTTAAAATTAGCTTTATTCAGTAGCTTGATATTATATGATATCAAAAGTTTGAACCAAGTCTACGTAAAAATTCATCAAGCTTGTACTGAATTTAACGTTATTTTTTCCTGATTCGTGCTCAATACTGCCGCAATTCTGAATGATGTTGCGTAGAAAAATATATCCAATGCCCCAAATCCTGAAACATTTTTGTGACAGATGCACCTAAAATTCATTACTCAAAATAATCATGTATATGTATAATTATTTCTTTGCTCAACACCATTCAAATCCTGTTGCCAATGACTGCATTGTGATTAGCGGCTCTCTCTATAAGCACAACCCCGTAATGCATGATTATGATGCTACTTAATATAATGAACTGTTAAGTGTTTGTTATCATCCGCCATATCTGGTAAGATTTAGGTAGTTCCCAACAAGCAAGCAGCCGTTGAGTACGTTTACCTGCATTTTAGGATCTACCCTACAGTTTAAATGTTCCATTTTATCTTAATTGACTTTTTAAAATAAAATAATTTTTTTCCGAAATCCTGTTGAAAAGCCTTCAGTGCGAAATTATGGTAAGAAGGTGCATCATTCTGCTATATTCACTTTCCATATTTCTAGTATAAAATCACATGCAAAAACATAAATAACTTGTGGCACTATAGAATCATCTAATTACTTTTTATCTAGCATTATTTATAACCACTATTTACAAATGCGCGAAAGTATTTCAGGCTAGACAGCTATCCATCTGTGTAACTTGCTATTTACTCTTTACATAGATCGATAGACAATATATACTTTTATCTAAATAATACATGGAAAAAATAGAATGCAAATTTGTATTATTTTAATAGAAGTGTTGCAGTCTGGTTAATTTGCAACTAGGAGGATATCTCACTTTACAGCCGATTCTTCAACATTTTTTTAATAATTTTCTCTTCTATGTATAGTCTTGACGAATGAAATGAAATTTAACTGTGGCAAACGCAGTGACAAAATTGGCTGACATAACAGATTTTTTAAAAATATTATCACATGCCTTTAAACACCTTCGATTAAAGATGAGTATAGTATAAGGTTAAAGCAAAAAATAAGGCTTAAAATTGAGATATAACGGTTTATTAGAGAGCTTTCAAAAGAATCATGGTTCTATGTAAAAAACACGAAGAATAACACAGATATCAATACCATTCTATGAATCAACAATGCGGGAAATAATTATATATCAGTTTTGCATATAGTGTGACTTTCATGTGTCACATATTAATCGTATAAATGAATTTTGTTATATAAAAGTCAGGTTAAATTTGGTTATTAAAGAGAAATTATTTTTGACCACAAACCATAGAAAATAATGTTGGAATATACTTTTCTTCAATAATGAATAATTTTAAAGATATTATTTCCACGTCAGTTGTGCCTGAAATGAAATGAAAATAAAGCGGGATATTTAGATTAACTAGCCCATATGATCATGACTGATTTGCTATTTGGCTCTGATGTCTGCATCCTTCTTCCAGTGGAAGAGGCAACTCCCCCTGTTGATTACCTCCCCAAAAAGAGGAAAATGCCCAATTGGCTGCAAGTTGAGTTAGTTATTTTTTTGTTTTTTTTAAAATTATCCATCGTACTCGCCCCTAAATAGCATTTTGTTTACTTCATTTACCTTCACACTTTAGTAGGAAGCCCTCTCCAAAAGAAGTTTGTATCTCAGGTGAACAGCTTTTGTTGGAAAGCAGTATTCCTTCTCACAGACAAGAAGCTTTACAGATGTTGAAGCACAAATGACGTATTTTGTACAAAATAAACTTTTTTTCTATACCTATTCTTATTTCTTCAACTTTGACCTTTGTTCACCTGTTGTGACATTGTAATTGTAATTTTAGATATTTGACGAATGACTTGAATTTGTACAGATATACATTATGCTTTTCAAGTCTACAATAAGTGCCTATCGTTTACACTATAAATTGTTTAATCCATCAAATGTACTTTCTATTACTTTTTCATCGAAGGTTGGTTAGTCAATATTGTTAATAAATTCTAACTTAAATTAGGCTAAATCTCGTTCAACAAAATCCAATCCCCAGCAAAATGTCCCCACCATAAATATTTGGGATGGCATCAACATTTCCGAGCTCTCAAAACTCACCAAACGTCCTGTTGGCTCGATCATTAATTCCATCAACTCAGGTTTACTCGGTTCATTTCGAGTTAATGCGTCAACTGCGATTGAAAATCGGGACCTTTTAACGGGTCTTGTGTCTCTCCTTGGATATAGACCCAATTTTATTTCAAGAAATACATCCTTAATTTTGAAGAAGAGTTCAACAAGTGAGGAATTTGATGTTCACCCGAGGTAAGCTTCAGGATTTTGTTATTTTTATTCTTTTTAGGCCTCCAGCCGACCCGAGTATCTGTGTTCCACGTCCACCAGTTGTAGCAATAATGGGACACGTTGATCATGGGAAAACCACTCTTCTAGATGCTCTACGATCGTCCAGAATTGTCGATGAGGAATTTGGTGGAATAACCCAACACCTCTCGGCGTTTTCTCTTTCGATTGCTGAAGCGGCGGCTTCAGCTGCGTCCAATGGCAACAGTGAAGTGGCTAAGGTCATCGCGGACAGTACGGACAATGCAGTGATCACTTTTCTGGATACTCCTGGTCATGCTGCCTTCTCAGCTATGAGGGCTCGTGGAGCGAAAGCGACGGATATTGTCCTGCTTGTGGTTGCTGCAGATGATGGTGTTATGCCGCAGACGGTGGAGTCAATTAAATTTGCTAAAGAATATGGGGGTGTGTTCACTGCATATTCGTGCAATTTCATAAGTTGTAAATATGAAATTTAAGTAATTTTTTTGCTTTTTTTCTCTCAAGCACAACTAATTGTGGCCATCAACAAGATTGACAAATATGGCGTGGATGTGGCAAGTCATTTTGATTTATTCTTTTCGATTATTTTATGCTAAAACAATTTATTGATTTTTAGTATTTTTAACCAGTACTATTGTCACACCCTTTTACTGAATGTGCATCAATGAGATCTCAGATCCTGTAAATGTATTGATCAATAATAGAATTGAAATGTAATCCTTGCAATCCTCTTGATGGGAAAAATAGAATTCTAGACCAACAGTTTCCGTAATATTGCCTCTAAGTAGACTCGATCGACTGTTGTCTTTAAAAACTTCGTTTAAAATGTCAAAGGCCGTTGATTAGATTTTGCATTGAGTACACATTTTCTCGTAAACGGAAATTTGTTTTTTGCATTTTCTTGAAGGCGTATTTTTGCGTGATTACCTTATCTTATAAGATTGATTGACCTAATTGTTACTTGGATTCTCAATTCTGAATGCCCTCCCGACTAGAATTCACGCACGCCATCCCTTCGATCGTATTCTACTATCCTAGTCATCACTTTTTGCACCAATAAGTTAAGATACATTTAGCTAGAAATGAACCGTATCAATAATCATCGATAGTTGTTGTTTAGAATGCAATAAAAGCATTAGTTGAAATATAATTTCGACGGAAAAATTTTTTTTGTGAGCTTGTTTCATTATCCAAACTTATTTTGAAATACTTTAGAAGAAAAGGTGATATATCACTACTTGTGTTACCATGATCTTCCCTATCTATATTATGAAAGTGTTTTCCAACACTCATTCCGGGTGGAAAGCTCTGTTTAAGGAACTCCTATTTGGGCATCTTTTAATTGACTAAGAACGATTAGGGTAATTGGGCATTCTCATTGCCAAATCTGCTTTGGCGATTTCCGAACCAGTGCATTCTAACGCGATAAACGTGCACCACGCTATGGACACATTAATTACTCAAAGATTCCTATTAAATGCTGAATTCATATCCAATAGTAGATGGTGAAAAAGGACTAGAGTTAACTCTAGTTTTTCCTCTGATTACCTGATAATGCTCTAGAGTATCATTTTAGATCAAATTTTCCTTTTTTTATTTCAGAACCGTGCCATACAGGGTCTAGCTGCTCACGACGTATTGGTCGAACAGCTTGGCGGTGAAATTCAAGCTGTAGAGGTTTCTGCTTTGAAACGGATTAATCTTGTCTCTCTTCTGGAAGCTATTGTAGCTCAGGCTGAGATGATGCAAATCTCTGCTGACCCCTCAGGTCTTGCTGAAGCCATCGTTCTTGAATGCCGAACGGAACATGGCCTTGGGTGTGTTCCTTTCCATTTAAATATTCTGAATATCATCCCCTCGTTTGTAGTTTTGATGCACAACCTCAATTCAAGATATACAATTGTAGATATTATAATGATTCAGTTAGTCCAGTGGATGAGTCAGCGGTTTTTGATGGGAGATGGTTTATTAGAGCAGTGTCTCTTGGTTCATATTTGATAACGGACGTATGCATATTCATAGTATTTCTCGGGATTGGGATTGACAATCTGAACTTTGATGTCATCTTTTAATTAATATTTGTTCCGCTTTCCTCCTGCCCTAAAGCAAAGTGGTTAACTGTCTTGTCACAAGAGGAGAACTCAAACAGGGCTCTGCAAGTGGACCCTTAATTGCAGGAGAAAGTCTTGGCTGCACACGAGTTTTACGAAATGATCGAGGAGTTCGTGTCTCCTCTGTGACTCCCGGTTATACCGCTTCAATTGCTGGATGGAAGTCATTCCCCTCCGTTGGATCTACAATTCTTGAAGTATCTTCCGATGTAAGTTTCTGATAAATAACAACAATAATAATCTCGTTATATATGTCAGTAAACACTCTACTGAATGCGAAAAAATGGTATTTACATCTTGCTTTTGGGAGGTTTGGTGTTTGCCCTTGAATCTTGTTAGTAACTCATTCCCCGCACTGGAAAGTATAGCTTTCTGCTGTATATGGTTGCGTATGTTTCTCAACAAAAGTTCGTATGGTGGCTGATTATATTTGATTCTAATTTATCAAAGACTGATCATAAAAGTCTACATTTTTTAAATAATATTTGGGTAATTCCGACGTTGAGAATTTATTCATAGTACAATTTTCTTCTAGAATTTATAATTCTTCTCGCGAACACTTACAATTAAGAACACCGCTTTCAACATAGATGATATATGGCACTGGGCTTTGTCACTTGAGAAGGTTAATTTTTGAAGTTTCTTTTGATACTTTATGTCTCTTAAGACATTTTTTTGATAAAGAACTCTGCATACGCGTTTAGCTTTCCATAGATCTAGTCTTGTTTGTTGAGGCCGGGTTATCGAGTTTTCGAACAATCCTTATAAAATTTAAATTCGTTGCTGTCGCTCCTAGTACTGTAGTAGAATGGAAATTGAAGAAGATTGATTCGACCGTTTGATCTTATTTTTACCTATGTGTATTCCTTTACAGTCCGAAGCCGATGCTGCCATAAGGACAAGACGCCGACGAAGACTGCAACAGAAGTCTGCCGCAGATAAGATCGCCTCTGATAAACGAACTGCTGAGTTTCGGGCCACTTACGAAGCTTATATAAAAGAACGCGAACAAATGGATCCTGGTGCAGCTCGGCGTTTTGCTGCAGCGTTTAGGGTAAGGTCAGTTTCCTTTCAACGTTACTGGTTTCCTTCAGAAAAACCAAGGAGCTCAATTGCTAAACTCAAGCGATTCCAATAAGGCGGGTGAAAATTTGAATCTGCTTTTAGTCATCAAAGCTGATGTTGAGGGGAGTTTAGAAGCGATTTCAGATATGTTAGCCACTTGTCCCTCAGATCAATGTCGTGTTCAAATTGCGTTTTCCGGTGTTGGCCCTGTTACTCCAGCTGAAGTCGAATTGGCATCTGCAATTGGAGGTAAATATCTAATATTGTAAATAGATTTCTACTTATTACTGTTCAGTAGGATTTAATGTATATTTTGATTTTAGCGGAGATTTTTACGTTTAATATTGGCGCCTTGCCTGATGCGGAATCAGTACTCCGTGCACATAATATGTTTCTGCATTCTTTTAATATTATCTACAGACTAGCAGAGGATGTTAGATCTCTGGTTGCTGATAAACTTCCACCCGTTTACATGGAAGAAGTCGTCGGTATGTTAAATATCGTAGTCGATTTACTATTTGTTAATTAGGGATGTCTAATATTTTATGCTTTGTTATCTTAGGCGAAGGAGTTGTTCTGCAGACCTTCGAAGTAACAATTGTTCGCGGAAGACATCAGAAAGTGATAGTTGGTGGGTGCCGGTGCACTCGTGGAAATATTCTTTCTGGAAAGTCTACGAAACACGGTGAGTGCAGATATTGATGTTTTCCGTATCTATAACTGATTAGCTATTATAACTCTTTGTATATTTTAAAGACAATCCTGCAACTCGAATGTTCCATTTGATTTCGATAGTCAGTGGAAGGTAATACTTATCCTCTCCCAGTAGTAAAGCATATTTTGTGAATCAATCTGGAAGGTTACGAACATTTAAAGGGGAAAATAAATCCCTTTACTTAGTGCCAATAATATGACTTGTTTGTGCTGATGAATTTAAATTGGTCGTTATTCTGACGTTACCTTCCTTCAAATCCAACATTATCTTTATAAATATTTATTCGATAAAGAAATGCATAGGACGTTTACCATCGCACCATGTCCCTGACCTTAAATTGTCCTCCCGATTACAGCGAAAGCTAATTTTAATAATAGAAACGAAAAATATCTTTATGCGGCTTTTGAAATAAAATCATTTAGAGTTTCTTACTTACTACACTTTTTATCAATAATAGGCTTTGTTATTTTTCTTTCATTTGTCTTAAGACATTTTCCACCATGCATGTTCTTTATATTTACAGGAGCAGAACCTATCTTATTCCGAGTTCTACGACCAGCACATTCCACAAATGAACGATCTTCCTCGGACAAGGGCTCCAAAAAGAAGAAGAAAGCTATTAAAGAACCTGAGCCAGAATCCTTAGATCAAGAAAGTCAACCAACAGACGAAGGTCGGGTGTTGATCGATCGAGCTCCCTGTTTCTCACTTCGCCACGAACGCAATGATGTTGATTCAGTGAGAAGAGATGTTGAATTCGGCATTATTTTACTCCAAAATTCCTCCAACACTGCAGATCAGGCTCAAAGTCTTGCTGAACTCTACCATCGACCACCTTCGAATTCTTCAGAAAGTGCGGTAACTTTCGATGGATGGGCTCCTGGGGATGTGGTGCAGTGCTTCCGCATTGTCAAACGACCGCAAACACTTCAATGGCATATTGATCACGTGGATCCTGATAAGATGGAATAGAAGAACTCACTTTTATTGTAACTTTTTGTAATTAATTTAATGTAACTGTGATAGATTTTGCAGTAACTGATAAAACAGTCCATCTTGAGAATCTTCCGAAAGTTCTTTTTGTTCATCTTATTCATTCGCTTATTTTATTTATACGTTGAGTAACAATAAATCAAGTCATTAGAATCAATTTGGGAATTCTAGCAAGATCTTCCTGAAGACTAACAACAAATTGCATCCTTTTTTCAACTCAGAAGGCCAAGTGTTGTGTAGATCCACGGGTATATTGGACACCAACAAGAAATGAAAGAAGGTGGGAGAAGAATTGAAAATCGGAAGTGTTGGAGATAAGAAATGGACTTGTAATGAACAGGCTCCATTAAGGTACGCAGAGTTGCATGACTATTGTGGCTTTTTTAGTTTGATGAGCAACCGGGACAAGATTATCGTGTGATACTTAGGACAGTGCAGACAGTTTGATCAAGATGTTCCTCCTTCGATAATGTCTTATACTGCATCACTATCACTATTAGTGCCCTATAGGCAAGTAATCAAAGGTTTTAGTGATGCTTATTCTGTACCCCTTAATCTATTTACAATAATAGGTAGCTTAATCGAGATGGAGTATTTTAAAAAGTGAATCAAATGGCAAATATTGTCATTATCAGGGCAATATTCCAAGTGACTACATTGGCACTAAAAACCCGTTATCATTAGAAGGGGGAAGTAATACTAATTACAATTGATAGAAGACCTATTCTTATTCTCTTTATACTTAGGCTATTGGCAAACTGGTAATATGACAGGGAAGATGAGAGCATGAAAAATCAGGCACTCCAAGGACGAACTCCATTCACAAGATTTTCTATGCATTTATGGCATCGAATATATTAAATTCTGCTTCCATTCTCATACTAATTAATAAATGGTGATAGCTTTTTCTTCATTGAGCCTTTTGGGCCACCTGTGTACTGTGAACTGTTGATCAAGTATATGTTTTGAAAGCAATTAAATGCTAAATATTTGGACACATATCAATTTAGAAAAGCTAATGGGATCCTTTATCTGATCATCATTGGTTGAAAAGGTTTTCTTTTAACTAACTCTTCGATCTGTAAGTCTCTAGGTACCTTTATTCCTGTAATTTTTCTAGCTCACTTTGGTGTGTGATTTCTGAGATCATTGACCCAACAAAAGTACCTCTTACCTTAAATTCCACATTTCATCCCAGGTTTATGCAAACCGAAGTTAACCTCAACAAAAGTGCCTACCCTAAATGCTACACGACTGTAGACTGAACAAACCTGATTGGACATTCCCGTACATAAAAATCACTTGTAACTTTTAGGTGGAAAGCATTTACAACTTGAAACCGAAATGAAGTGTATCTATGCTCTCCTCATTCTTGCTCTTGTCAGTCTCGTTTCCGCCAGTACCTTCCTGCTAACTGTTAAAAATGACTCTGCAAGTAAAAACCCTTTTCGTGCGCTTTTTAACGCTACTTAATTTAGGTGGCAAACCTTATGTGGAATACGAAGGAGAGAAGCATTTTCTTACCAATGAAACCAGTGGCAAAGAGACACCTTTCTTGAAGGGTGATTGTCTTATAAAAATCGATCTTTCTCTAAATATGGATTCCCATGTTCGTGGTGGCAGCATGTAAGTTGAATCAAAGTCTTTTTTGTCTGTGCAAATGCAATGCGGTAAAACATCTGTTGTCTATTTGTAGAATCTGCAAGGACACCTATGACAAGACTGGTGTTCTTGACTGGGGAGCTTTTGTTAAAGAGCAAATGGCGGCATTCAATGGCACTTCCACCACTGAAGTTCCCTCCGAAACTACCAAATGAACCACCTCTTGAGGCTAAATCGATTCTGTCAAATTGTAAGGCAAGAATAAATCGTCTAAAAATTTTGTATTTATTTTTAAATTTGGAGGGAAATTAGGGAATAAGTAACATCAGAGCTTGGAAGTTCTGAAATATATCATTTTAGCAGTTGATCAGCTGTCTTAAATTCACTAATGACAGTTAAGGAAGTAGAAATAAGATTGAATTGCGAGAAATTGTAATTAAGTGTGACATTCATTCAAGTCAAACCAATAGATGAATGGATGGATCTCCAGATGGTTAAACATTAAAATTCGTGCCAAGCTATTGGCACATTATTAGGTTCGGAAGCCTCTTTTTCGAGTAAGAAATGATGGTGATTAAGTTTCAAGGAAGCAAGCTCAGATCGATGCAAGCTCCGCGAAGAAGCGTCATGCAAAACACAAAGATGTAATTTTTATGATGGAGCCCCAAGCGGTTCAAGGAAGTGCTAGTGAAACATTATTGAGCAAATACAATATTAAATAAATCTTTATGGCTAAGAATAAGATTATTTAATTTGGAAAATGGAGGACTTCTTCTCAGTCAAACTGCGTATCTTAGTACAATAAGAACATAATATCCCTTACCTTTGAGGAATTTCATATTTCGAAAGATAAAAATATGAACAAAGTCTGTCGGTGTTATGCGAACTTTTCCAATTAAATAAATGATCATAAGTCTCCATTCAAAGTTGCCTAAGACTACCGACTTTGTGATGTTTACAACGCTATCAAGACTGGTCAAGGGAATCGCGCGTGTGCTTGAACATTCTGGAAAGCGCAGACATGCTACCGAGCGAGCAAGTGAGTGTGCGTGCAGAGGTCTTCCCGACCAAATCAGCTGTCAATATTCCTACAGCGTAGCGTTGATTATATTAAATGACTAAGCGTGTTGACGGTTAGCCATAGTTTGCAATAAACTCTCTCCACTCGATACCTTCTTCATTCTTGCTACTTGGACATTGCCAAGCCAATCTTGAAGACAAAGTGGTATTAGAGGACTCTGCTAGAGGTTGGTTGTACTTGTCAACAACTAGTCGGACTTTTCAGATGATCACTAAGGTTTAGCAAATGGCTTATTGGTGTAGTATCCGCTACGACTTCTCCTTGAAAATAAAATATCAAAGTTTGAAAGTTCTGAAATAAGTTTTAAAAGATATGTTTAATTAGATAAGTTGACGACTTAAAATTCTGAACTGTAGAAAGGATGCCTTTATCAGGAACATTTTGTAGAGCATCGTCTAAAATAAGACCCAGGAATTATAAACTATGTCCATGCGCAAAAAATACCGATTTTACCTTTCTAGGAGAGAGCGATCAGTCGACTTAATTTTCAATAGTTTATCTTCCCTGGTTAATTGCATATGATGTACCCTATGGTCGGCACTTCGAAATCCCAACAGCAAACGTAATTCTGCCGTTTATTTAATGAAATAATTGAAATACCACCAGTAATCGTCGGTTTAAGCAAGACAAACGGTGTAAAACCTCGCCTGAGCTTCTAAACCTATTTTAACCGCCCAGTGTCTGTTCAGAATTTGCAAAATTAATATCCTACTTCTTTTTACCTTTTTTCTCTTAAATAATAGAAAAAAAGAAGGGTGATAACCACACGAGGTTTCATCTTTCTAAGTGAGAAATAAACTTTACCGCAATTGTTGTTATCTCTGACCTAATTTGCCCCATGAGCGGACCGAATGCACTTTTGCGTTTGACCCTATTTATTAAATCACTGAAAAGGAGATAACCGAGTTCATTCCCAAGTCGGAGAGATCATGAAATATACGCTTTATTTGCTGATACTTGCTTTGATTTTCATAAAATTAGTCTCCTGTTTCACATTTGTTTTAGATGTCCTAAAAAATCCTGAAAGTGAGTGAGAAATCATTTATTCTCCATTCTTTATTCTCTAACTCCTTTTTTCATCTAGCTGGGGAAGAGTACGTAGATTATGAGGGTGAAATCTTTTATCTAACCGATGGGCCATGGGACGAGGAAACTGCATTCATAAAAAACGAGTGTGTTGTCAGAATGCAATTGTCAAAATCCATCCCGGGGCCTCAACGCAAAGGAAGCGCGTAAGTTGAAATGAGATTTCGAAGTTGCTTATTTCCTTGTTTGTAGACTTTGCAAAGCGGATTATGAGAAATTTGGAGCCACAAACTGGAAGGAATTTTCAGAAGAACAAGTTAAATTACCCAAAAGTGAATTTATAATTGTTTAAGAATCTCGCACACTAGCGTTGAAATTACAATACAATTTTTGCAAGAAAATAGATCTTTCTCTCTTTTTTCTCCCTCTCTCCTAAGTGAATGATGATCGATCCCCTCTCCTGCTTCAATTCTTAATTGATTGCTTTATTGACCCACATGTTCAGATGCTTTTTTTGGGCTTAAAAACTAACTTTCCACACTGTTGATTTGCTAGCACAGAAGGCAGCTTTGGCGTCACTGATGTGTTGGAGTAGGCTATGAATGTTATACTAATCATTTTAGTTGTAATATTCTTCATTACAAGATGAAATAAGTAAAATAGTTCAAACCAATCTCTACAACCCAAGCCGAGGAATGGATTCGCCTAGGTCTCCCTCTATAAGTTATTTTCACAGCAACTGACATAGTTTTGTGATATTAATCTAGCAACAACTAAAACTCTAAGATTCAAATCAGAAGGGAATACTGTATGATATTTGATTCCATTAAATATATTCATTCAAGTAAGTAAAGCGAATAATAAATCCGGAATCAGGACGATTTCAGGGTGAAATGGGAAAGATATTTGGGAGGGTGACCCGCTAAAAAGACACGGTGTAGGACTTTCACATTCAAGTGGAATTGAATTTACCACCAGTCCGTAGCGTTGAATGTTCAAGATAAAGTATAAATAATTATTTCTACCGTTTAATCTTTTTAAGGGATCTCCACTCCAGAATTGTTGAATTAATTTTACTTCCACCATTTAAAACCTTAACGGATGAACTGTTCTTAGCTTTTGTTCTGGCACTTCTAAAGACTGTTTCCGAGAGGTATATGCTAGGATGCCTTGATGCCTTGAAATCGTTCCATTTGAAATGATCCATAAATGTTGCATCATCATCATCATTGTTGCATCCTGTGACTGACAATTTTACAGTTAGGGATATTAGAATTTTACTAATACAATTATTATGTTAAAGTAGAATTATTTATTCCAGATTTATTTATAATATGAGACCTACTGTTTCTAACAGAGAGCTGAAATCCTAACTTTCTGTCGCTGTCTTTTTCGAACTTACATCTGATACAATTTATTGCCAGATTCCTTTACCAAATACTTGGTTTATTATAATCTTTAAGTCTTAAAGCAGCATCGTACTAGTTTTTTTGACTAAGAAGCAGCGTATAATAAGTCGAAAGAGGATTTTTTATTGTCCACAACTGTTTACTGACAATGATTTTTAAATTTGGCTCAAGCAGGAAATCTGAACAGAGCAGTACAATCTATGCAAATCGTTTTCATTCTTTGTTGCTGATTCCGTGTAGCTTCTCTTCCCTTCTCTTATTCTTTTATCATTCTGTATGGGTGTTTAATGTATGTTCGAGCCGCTTTAACACCAGTCATCCTAAATATGGGTAAAATGTGGTTTCAAATTAAAGTGATTTAAAACCTTCCTGTTCTTGGAATTGAGTTTGAACGAAAAGTGGTTTAGGAATAAATAATGGGGTTCATATATTTGGGAATCTATCACTCTTTTTGACTGGACCATACTCAATAAAAGCTTCATTGCAATAGGCTTTAGTGATTCCTCATTCTGTATTCCTGTTTTGACATTAAATAATGCAATTTCAGCATACGCTCAGAAGTACATTTTGAAGTGCAGGACTAACCTCCACGCAAATGATCCGTCCACGCAGGTGCAATGACGTCTTTATATATTTTGACGGTTTCTTCTACTAACTCCCACGTTCATAAAGGATACCAATGACCTATCCATGCACATATCCTTTGCATTCCTCTACCTACATCGGCGACCTTCTGTATACACACTAACATCTTTAGCCACACCTCAACCCATCTACCCCTCCCTTTCTTCGTTTCTGGTCGCTCTCTTTACCATGTTTTGTGACGATTGGTAGTTGCTAAAAGGGATTATCTAGTAGTTTATCGCTCGTGTAGGAATAAAGATTGCTAGTGGTTTTTTCTTACCCGATTACTATTTATTGGAACTATAACCTCTATGTTTAGATATTAATTTAGAAATAGTCGCCCAATCATTTCGGGGCTAAAATTTAGCACATCACTTCTAATGCACATTCAATCATCCGAGCTGAATCTACGTTATCGCATGTGATTTGAAAAACTAGCCTACATTGTGGAATTGTAGGGGCTATCATGCTGTCTGTGTCTGCCGTTTTCATGCGTGCTGTGCGAAAGTGCTTGTGGAATTATGCAGTTCATTCCACAAACTCATACACCGGTTACATTTAATTGGAGCACATGATCAGGACGCTTTTCTGCACAAATAAAAGCTTCTGTTTTATTTTAAATTATAGCAGCACACTTTTTTCATCTTCAATTTTCATTGTTGCATTTAAATCCATGCCATGTGAATTAAGATATAATAATTTTATTTATTGCCTAAATCAAGGCAAAAACATTACGGTAAAGGGAGAAAACTCTCGGGTTCAGGTAGCTCGATTTTTCACTTGATTTTCTTGATTAGAATCCACTGCCTTATTTAATGTGCCTATATTCAAATTTAAGGAGTAAATTCATGTTGGTGAAATCCAGATTTTATTGAGCCCTCGAGTAACTTAGATGTTTCGTCAAAAGCTTCAAATACATTTTCCTCTAATAGAGATGGTATTTGCCAATGAAAAGGCCTTCCTTGATTTTAACATGGTACAGATCAATCAAGGCACAATATATCATCAAATGAAGGCAAAGGTCTTAGAGTAAAAATTTATAGATAGGAGACTTTAGAGTCATAAAAATTTCATGTCTGATATAAACAAGAGCGTTCTGTTCTACTGGAGCCTGGATTTGAAGGTAATTGTCGTGTCCACTTGTCCACTTTAAAGCTTCACACTAATTAGACCTCAAGAAGAAGAGTAAATGCTTTTAGCTCAAACCATGGTTTTTTTAAGAAAATGAATTTACTTATATAAGATTGAATATTGGAGTGTATTGCTGCCAATTGTAATACCCTATAGTACCTCGCTAAACCACTCTTGGTAATACTGGAATTCACACAGTGCCCAAACCAATGGAACAGAAGTCCAGAGAAACTGTATAAAACACGAATGTATTGAATAGAATAGTCTACTAGAACCCGATATCATTTCTAATAAGAGGAATGTATTTATAATAAGGGATATACACACAGAGGCCGACAGGCAGTCACACTCAAGCAGTCAGTCACGTAGACAGACATAAAAACAGGTAAGCAGGCAGGGATTATATACCCTAAGCAATGAAAAATAGGAATAGAAATCACCCATGATTGGATGAATGTAACATAAGCCAATAGGGAATTGAGAAGAGAATGACACATGAGAGGATGAATGGGCTGTAAACCAATAGAGAATTGAAAATGATACATTATGTACCGGTATAGTGAAATTACACACATGACGTACCGAAGTAGTATGAATTACAGGTAAAGGAATACAACACACTTATTACGAATATATAGCAACAGGGTAAAACCAATAATGATACACTTGGGCTAAATATGATTAAGTCAGTAATAAATTAATGACTTTAAACTACTACACACTTAGTTTCTTTACAGATGGCCCTACATATCCAAGTGCGAGCGTAGAAATCCAGTAATCGGTAACCCCGTGCACGAGAGTTGAAGCTACGAGTTTCTTTCGAATGCACTGAAAATATTCCATTAGACCTCATAATATTTACAAAGAGCATGGATTTTCAATCGCTAAGGTTAGATGAGTTTTTATTTCTCGTCAATGAGTATTTCAATCGCCAGTGTAAACTTCTCTGGTGACGGTAGAATCACCTAACGTTAAACAATTCATTATTATAATTCTAGAGTTCTAAGTATAGACTTATTTTGGAAATGAAAATTATTACCATGGCTTTTAAATTATAAGCTAATCGGAAAAGGTCTGGTTTGTATCTGTTTCATCCCTATTTTTAAGCCATCGTTTGTGAAAGTGAATCTAATAAATTGTTTATTTCAATCCACGTGTGCGTGTTTTGAATCTCATGCAATGCAAGTTCTCGTAAACAATCGCCAACTATAAATTAAAGGCCCTTAAAATTATGATCATATGAAAATAGAGTTTGAACAATGAAAGCCCTCTATAATCTATTCTTGATCTTGGCATTGGCCACTCTCTCCTCCGCTTATACATTCCTCATGATGGTAGAATATGATGCGAATGGTAAGTCAAATTATTGATTCCTTTTTGTATGCATTAATTGGTTGATATTTATATGATAGCCATTGGTTAATTTTCCTTTCGTTACTCCCCAGCCCCCCCCC
>CAADRB010000005.1:1461439-1478860 GCA_900708905.1 Hymenolepis diminuta | reverse complement strand
TTCATTTGAATGCTGAAATACTTAGTTTCGTGATTTCCTCAACTATACTGTACGATTAACTTCAACCACAAACATGCTTGTTCAATGAAAATGCGTCTATTATAGCATATAATTAAAAATTCTCCACTTACTAGTAAAAAGTTGAGTTTAGTTTTATTGAAAGGGAGATGCTATTATTATTTGCAAATAAAGTGAGAATAAAAGTCATACCATAAGAAGGTCATTTCTCTTCTTCAAAAGTTGTGGGCGTTTTAATTTATACCTCACTAAAGTTTATAAAATTTTTGTATCATTTTGTAATTAGATTATATAAACACGGGATTTTAAAATTATATTTTGACAAAATTAGGGTTAAATTAACTCAAAATAAAGTGATCACCAGGATACTTTGGCCTGAAATGTGGAAGGAACTACTAAGTTTCCTTTAAGTATTGTTATATTTGCCAAATTACGGCGTAATTATTACTCTTTGCCGGCAAATGTCCTAAAATAGGCAAAACTTCAGAAGAAAAATTGACCTTTCAATTTGGGTCTGTGATAACAAAGCTCTCGGAGATTAGGTAAATATTTAATAACAGTCGAGAAGATTTCTCCTTACTATGAAATTTAGATGACTCTCGAGATATCAGGTAACAATAAGATCAGGATCAAGTTAAAACAAATTATGCAAAACGTCCTTTCCATAAGTGGCGGCAAGTCTGAACAGGAAATAGCCGGTCTTTGCTATGCTTTAATGATACCCACGTGTAGGTAATAATGCCTATGGAAGTAGGAGGGTGTGAGGGTATTAGCATGAATAGAAGAAACAAGCAATCGTTCAAGTAGATGTGGAGCAAAGAAGAGAAGATGAAAAATGGGAGAGGGAGCAATATGAGTAGATTTCGCAGGAGTCATATGCTGACATGGACACAACGGTTGTGACAGTTTATTTCTGTCCTGGAGTCTTGGAGTAATGCACTTCTACATGATCTCTCTCCCTCTCTCTTCCTCTCTGGATTAGAGTTAACCGTAGCCAGGTGATATTTGGTGGGCACCTATAGCGTAACGGCAGAAACTAGACTTACTTACATTGTAACTGTGTAGAAGACCCTTACTTTATAAACATTTTAATAAAGATCACTTTTCTCTTCGACCTCAAATTTAGAATTTTTTGTGTAGGTGAAATTCCGAGATTAGTCGTAAGGAAAATCAAATGCCCATTAACCGTGTTGGTTGTCAGATTAGGAAACTGGAACTGAGCAAAGTTTGACTATCGCCGTTCCTTATCTACCCTCGACAAGACAATGAACTAAGCATAGTACTATGAATGGCACTACTTGCAAATTTGCATCATAAGTAAATGAATCTACGCTCCCAGATATATTTTAGCAGTAAGTGCATTTATTTAGCGATCATTTCAAGGAGGGTATTTGAACAATAGAATGGACAGTTATCAAATTCTTGTGTATTGAAGTAAGGCTTTATGGGACTTTATCATCACCTTTTCTACATTTTGACACGCTTTCCATCCTTATCTAGTTCTGATGGTTATAATTTTGGAAACATTTTCTTTTCATTAAGTTGAGTGGCCTTGCATTTGGAATAATTATATAAAACTACACATTCGGCGGCGTAAAAAGGAAGAGCAGTCACATGGACAAGTTCTTCTATTCACATTTATTGCATCTCTCAAGAAAATCTTCAAACTAGGAGGATTCACCAACTTTCCAGTAGTGCATATGTATTAAAAAGTTAAGCTACTCACTCCTTACACTAAATCCCTTACTCGACGTTTTTCTCGCTCTTTAAACATTAATTACTAACTTCCTGTAATAACTGGTGGTTTTGTTTCATTAATTTTCATGATTTCTATTTAATTCAGTATGAAACTGTTTAATCTTAATCTGTCCTCGTTAAATAAATGGAGATTAAATAAGGTTTTTCCACTCTATGAAATGCTATTCTTTGTTTAGGTTAATTAGTCTTCTCTCCCTTTACCTTGTAAATAATCCTTAGGCAAAACCTTCAAGAAAAAGACCTTTTAGTGTAAAGAAGCTTAAAGGGCTTTTGAAATGGCGTTTGGATGGATCTACTCAATGTGTCCGGACATTTCATTAGCTTGATATCCAAGGTGAAGATTTTGCTGAGCCATTAAGAGTACCTTTAGAGAATTTTTTTCAAGTCCATTAGTATACCTTTTGCTTGTGACAAAAACTTTTGCTGTGTAAATCCGACAAATTTAGGAATAGAAATCCGTTGGGGTCTATCGAAATGGGGAAGAATACAGTGGTCCCTCATGTAACCTTGGCCCAGTCAACCAGATATTAAATAAACACGTAATAGTCACCATATTCCATAAGGCCACTTCCCGATTTGAGCTCTCTAGCAATTGCATGCACTGAAACCACGCAGCAGTATTATCTAATTGTAAACTTGTGGTTGGGATCTCTTTAAGTTCAGTGAAAAGGTAAAAGTATATGCAGCATCCTCTATTTGCAAGCGTACCCTAAAATAGAATACTTCACCCGCAGATGCCTTATGTGTTGTCGATTACTTCAGTCTGAATAAAGACACTCTTGAATGCAATCGCTTTGCCCAAATGGATATTCTGAAGCACTTTCTGTACAATTATCACTATTTAATCACAAATGGATTTCTAAATCAATTTATTTGACCCTTATTTTAAGCTGCAAGTACTCTTTCACTAAGAATAATCTAATTCAAAATCTTTTAAGATTTGGGGTTTAAAAATTACTGAGTAGACTGTGTCTCCTCAATTAAGCCAATTTCATTTATTGCGCCATTCATCATGTTTTTAGCAGTTGGAGATCGTTAGCTCTACGGATAAGTTATTTACTTGACTTCATGAAATTTTCACATATCAGTTATTTTTCCGGATTTTATGAGTAATTTAATTAATAATTTCCATCAATTACATGAAAGAAGATCCTTACGTACATGTTCGATCAGTTTTACTGGGACCCCTCCACTCCTCATCCAAATTTTATTATCATTACAAAACTTTTTTATATTTTAAATTCTTTTCATTTTTTCCAACTTGCATTTAATCTTTGTATTGATTTTCTCCCCTGACTGCATTTCGAAGATGGTACCTGATGTTGCCATCCCAATCAATTCGCCTGTATTTCAGAAACTGGTTCCTGTAAATCGAAAAAATATTTCTGTTATTCACAAAAGGAATTTCTTCATTTTCCTTTTAAGATGACAATATTATCTAAGGTTACTGCTGGCCTCTTAGTTTGTTTAGACTCCCTCTGCTGAGAGTGGTATGTACTTTTTCGGCGTGAAGCATAATTTAACTGTCAAAGTTACACATTTTGGAACCTTAATACTGATATTAATATAATGGTACTTATTGATTTTAAGTAGCTGATGTTAGTAAAATGTCGAAAGCGATAAAAAACGCTAGATTAACACCGTCGAGGGAATCAGCCTCTTATCTTAAAATCCTTTCTAAATAAATAAGTTCTTAGATGATGACTCCTACCTCGAATCTATTTACAGTTATTACTTATATCGCTTTATCAGAAAGTTTCTCGATATCCTGTTTTTCTCCATGTTCTACCGTTATTTATCTAGTAAATATGTAATAATAACCTCGAAAACGCTAAATAAATCTTACGCATTTTCAAGTCGGTAATCAGCAGGATCAGATTTCAAAAGCAGCAGGGTAGCACGGCAGTCATTAGTGAGGAAGGTATTCTTTTCCCATTTGGATGATCGCTTAGATTAAACCCCCTTCCGTTGAATTCTACGATTCTCTTTCCACCTAAATGAGCATAAATATGGTGTTTAAAAAAACAGGCTTCGAAATTCATTTCAGATAAAAGCTTTGAACATCCTTATACTTAATTTCCGCATCTCTGTGGACCTTCAAGACAAAGGTAATGGCATAATTCGAGGCAAGCCAAACTGAAAACCAGAAGAATACTGGACAGAGACTTCATTTTGAGGAAGTTGAATTGAAGTACTGGCCTTGAATACTATTCTTATGACCATTTGTGTCATTAGAGTACTTGTTCTGAAAGTGCGTGTTTTGAGACGGTAAAAAGTTTTTACATTTTAGCGATATATAAATATAGCATTAAGATTCATGCTACAATATGAGTCAATGGTTCATGAGACTCCCTTTTGTGGAATTTGGTTCAAGTAAGGCAAAAAGTTATTTTAATGGAATTCATAAAGTTGTGGATGCGGGTGTTAGTTTAGGTCTTGATCACCTAGACATTTGAAACCTGATTAAATTTGATTTGTAATACCTGATACAGTAAAAATTAGTTAATCGCTCATTCAGTGAAATTAAAGTTGCGACAGTTGGAATAGATAAGAAATACATTAACAAACGGCCAGCAAATATGTTTCAAAGTACGAGGTAATTGCGATTAAAACCCATACAGTTTAAACGATTATTGGATCAGCTATCCAAATTTCCGATTCGCTGGCTGTTTTGGGGTGTAGAATTCATCGATTGTAAAAACTGTCGGTGAGAAATATAAAGTCGATACGGGTTATAAGGCGAATCATTTATCACTGAAGAGGTAGTCAAATTCTTAACTGTGATATAGCATCATTGTCAACTGATATTTCAATCAATTACAGGGCCAACATTACCTCGGAACGACAAATATTGAACTTAAAAAATATCTGTCCCTTCTCTTCCAGGTAAAACTCTATGGCCTTAGAGGGAAAATAAATGACCCGTAAATCCATAAGGTCATTCTCCAAAAGGAGGTGTATTTGCATTGGAAATATTTACATTGTATGACTAACCTACCGGCGTTGACCCTACGTATTTCTAATTCATAGCTGTCTCAGAGAACTTTTTCCTCATTTGCTTGATTAATTCATCCGTAAATTTCTATATGATCTAACGTAGATGTCACATTTTACATTTATTTGATTATAGTATTCGCGAATATTGTGCATATTTCAAATAACTAAGTGATATTTATTTTTGAACAGCTTATTTTCACCATGGTAGTAAGTCCAAAGACCATTCAGGAAGGGGTTTTCCTAATCTCATCTTGAATACAGAGCGAGAAACCGGAGTTCTGCCATATTTCAGATTATCCAGGCTCAGCCAGTGTAGTTGGTCATTCCACTTACGGAGTGTGCACCGATGGAAATAGAGCCCGTGACCTCTGACTTGACAGACGAACACGGTGACAAGCGTGTCACCGATGTAAAAGATAGGATAGTATACTGTTTTGTGAAAACGGAATGCACTCACTAGCCTTATTGATCTATTCATCATTCAATAGTAAACGTTTAAGACTGACTGATTAATCCTTCCCGCAATTGTAAAAGTGGGCTTCAGTAGAGTTCTTCCCTCAAATTAGACTCTGAATTGCTTTTTAATATCACTCTTGTGTATTTAAATGAATGCATTTGTTAAGCATTAAACTTATCGCTTTTTATTAGATCCAAGGTTTCAGTGTCGCATCTCAATAAATGGGATGGCCTACGCACTTGTTAAAATTTTTCGAAAATGAGGGCAAAATGTCAGTTTTTTGTTAAAGAAGCGATTCTACCAACGATTAGCTAGAAAAGGCTACCTGAAGTGATATTAAAAATTATTTAGAGCACCGCACTTGAAACGAATATCTTTAGAAAGACCTTCGGGGGAAAGCCACTAGCCGAATCACTTAAGCGGAGGAAAGTCAAAATGTATACTTTTGGACTACGTAGGTCAGTTTCAGGTCTATCAGGCAAGACAGAGGTCAAATGTGGGGTTAAGTTGATCATGTACGAACACAGGCAAGTAGGGGGGGGAACAGCATTAGGAGAGGTGATGGAGAAGATCGAAATATAAGGTGACGCAAGATATGGTGTGATGGTAAATTCAATTTGAAGTCATGACATTTAATAAGAAGGAACCGATCTTCATAGATGTTTTACAACATAATAATATCCATGATGATTTTGGGTTGGAGAAAAGACTAATTCCGTCCCCAATACAGGACCCATTCGAACTGTATTTGAGATGTATTGGATTCTCGCATTCGCCGAAATGAAAGTAAATCTTTTCCAGCTCTGGATAACTATTTACACTTAAACTTTCAACCCCTGGTGTTAGTTAACTTGCTCTATCAAATCCCAGCTAATTATTTTGAAACTAAGTGATGGACTTAGCCATCAGTTTCACCGACTGATTTTACCTCTAACCTAGATATGCATAATATAAAGTAAGCTTCCCTTCCATTATCACTCATCCATCACACACTTCGAGAATTAACTCCGTCAAATATTGATTGATTAGTGACAAAACTAACCCTTGCTTATGATTATCAAAACTTTCTCTCTTATTTTTAAAATCCATCTTACTGATATTCAGAGCATTAAAAGATTTAGGTCTTACAATGGAGAGTTAAGCGAATCTGATTTTAAAGATATTGGCCATACTAATGACCAACATTTCATACCAAACTTGACTGGCTGCCAATGATAATTTTGTCCGATTTTTTATATTTTTTAGCAAACAGCACATTGAGAACACACCTATAGTTGCCAAGTCAAAAACCGGTACCTAAAAAGTGAGAGTTTATGAGCTGTAAAATAATTTTGAGGTGATCGTTGCCACCAGGCTGACCTGATCTGTGATCATCGACATGACGCTGGACCAAATGATCAGAAATCTGCAATTTATGCAGCTATTCGGATCTTTTTCAACCTGGTTTGTCGATTTCCATAAAAACTAGTAGCTGAACCCGTGTTTCTCAATCAGAGAAGGCTAGGGTGTCTGTCTTGCCAAGAACATTCCTTCAGTAAATTCGGAACTATTGTGGTAAAATGAGTAAAAACTACGAGTGATTTTCTCTTTTCTCTAATTGCTTTCTCCACGAAGTTTGATAAGTACGATTATAATAACAATATATGTAGACGTCATAAATTAAACCCAAACAAGGGGATTCTCAAACTCCCCTTGTGCAAAGATCAAAATCTGATGTAAATCCGTTTTCTTTTCTGTATTAAATGCGTCACTGGGTTTATTGGATCACCTGCATAAATAATCTCCTCGTCCTCCGAAAACTAAAATTGATAAAGTGTTATTCACTGAAAATCTTAAATAATATTTTCACTGTTGCAAAATGTCAATTTTTTTCCCCTAAAATGTATTACTTTTTTTAAATTTTCAATATGATCAGTGGTTTGAAATCATCTATCAAAACGAGATTTTGCCAGCAAAGCACTGCGGATTTTTCAGCGACTCAAGTTCTGAAAAGTTTTCCCCTGCGTCTCTTCAGGATATCGTTATTTTTGTTCTCTTCTTCCCCGCGGTTGAAGATCTTTTCAACTACAAAAGTCGTAGTAGAATATTTGGTGAATACTATGAGATAAGCAAAGCTTGAAAGTCTCTGAATTCAGTATGGTTAATCTAAACCAGCTCTTTATGAATCACTCTAATTAAGCCAAGCAATAAATAAAGTGGCGCAGTGAGAAATTGAGTTACCGAGGTGTCTGGCGGATGGCTAAGAAAACCCTGGGAACGAAGGGGGATCAGAAAAAACTCCGAATGTAGCCGATTAGGCCCAGTTTCCTTCGTCATCCGAAAAGAGACTTTTGACCGTTATGGTCATTAAATATGACCCGTGGAGAGAAGGTCAGTCATTCGTTTCCAGGGCGAAATATTGTAAAATTTTATTTGAAGTGTATCTAGTTGAGATCATTTCACTCTTGTAACAACCACTGAAGCGTTGCAAAGTCAATAGAGGTCAAAACCCAACATTTATTTGGGTTTTTGCCGGTCATTTCGAGTTTATTGAGAAGCTCAGATGAAATATACCCTTTTCAGTAAATCGGTTTTTCATCTATTTCATTCATAAGGTAGCTTTCAATCAATGGAGGATATTTGCATGCAGCCCTTCTAATTACAAAAATTGAATGAAACAGACCATTTTGTGATATTGAAAGATTTTCAGATAACACCGATCTCAAATCTCTTGTTTTATCTCGAAATACATTGGTAATGACAAAAACGGTTCAGACAAGCAGAAATTAACGGTTAATCTAAAATATTGGAAAGAATTACAACTTTCAAGTTAAAGTTGAAAAAACAATACAGAATAGAGATTTAGAAACTACCGATTATTGTTTATTTTCTAATTTACTAGTCCGCTGGGTGGGTTTAATCGTTTGAATTTGTTGAACATGGGGAATGGCAGGTCAGTATTGCTGATGCGGTATCCAGCAATAGAAGGATACCGTTGAGGAGGTCGCTAGCCGAATACCTGATTTTGTTGAGGCACTGGTGAACGTGACGGGTATTGGATACAAGTGAAATTAGGACTCTAATAGTAAGATCCAGGATATCTGAGCGTTTGCCATGTTTACATGAACTGTCCTTGTTATGAACTGCACTGTTACCGTCCGGTAGCATCAGGAGTAGGCGACGGCTGAGCGGGTTTAACTGCGGCAGGAGTGGAAGCATTTGAAGTGGCGACGTTGGGTTCCCAAACTTGAGTTGGTGGAGATGGTTGCCACTGGTTCACCAGTGCTTCAACAAAATTAGGCATTCAGTTAGCGAACTTGAAGAAGAAGAAATTATGGTGAAATTCTTTGCCCAGAACTTAATATTTATAATTATAAAATAATTACTTTAATAGTTTTTTAGTTCTCACTTAACTCTCTTTACCGAGGTGGGCATTCGTCAGATATTTTCATATTAAAATGTAAAGATAAGCATTCTTTTCTACCGCTATTCTAAAAAACCATTAGCTGCATAATTGATCTCAGTCTTCATTCATTTAACAAACTGCGCCAGCATAATTCCAGTTATTGGAAGAATTAATCATGATGAAAAATGTGATTTCTCCTTCTGTTTGATATAAGTGTTCTAGGACCTATTTCGTTGAAGATAATATAGTCTTCAGGAGTTTTCTGATACAAATAATATCAATAAAGGCGCAATCGTTCAGAGATCTATGAGTCGAGATTTGGACTGTGAAGCATTAAAATGTAATAAAGTGAACTATTCCCATTAATAAGGAATGGAAAATCTGACGAATGCAGAATTCATATATGTTACCCATCTCCTCTCCTCCCTCCTCTTCCCTCCTCTCCTCTTCTCTCCTCGCCTCGCCTTCACTTCCCATGGGATACTTTTTACTGTTCTCCGTATTTAGATGCTTGACATGGATAAGATGGTAGCTTAGCATGAGCAATAAATCTCATCCGGTTTCAGTGCAATTTTTGTAGCGATGCAAGTTCTTTGCATCGTGAATTAGGTAAGTCACATGTTCCACTTATTTGTCTCTAATTTTACAAGATTGATGTGAGTGTAGAATTCATTCAAGTTGTGTGATTTGCATAAGGTCAGGAAAGCTGTGAGAATGAGTGCCACATTACTTTGAAGGAATGAATCTAGTCACTTGGTCGGAGTCATCAGCTTTTAATTGGTGTCGCTGTCCGTTATTCATTGCTGAAACAGAGAAGAATTTCATCATGTACAAGCGCGACTGATGAGAGTAGATAATGGAAACGGCGTATAAACGATCCGGTCAAGATGAATTCATCGGGTCTCAAGAGGGTTTTATCATATCGAAAAACACTGAGAGTATGGGAATGTGAAATTTCCACTTTAGCTTTACAATGTTGTAAAATATCAGCTTGCAACAGAAGTTCTGTTCATTTTTTAAAATTTGATTTAAAGGGAAAATGTTGTCAATAAAACATTTATTTAGTGTTCAACATAGTCGCCATTTTTATTACTTACAACTTCCCATCTTGCCATAAGCTTTCTGATTCCTTCTTCATAGAATTTAGCCAGTTTGGGCTCAAAAAAAGAAATTAGCTTCATTTCCACCCCTTCTCTTGATATAAGCCTTTGTACCATTAAATAATTCTGTAAGTTCCTGATAAGATGAAAATCAGTTGGTGCAAGATCGGTGATGCATGACTTCCCAGCCAAATTCTTCAACGAGATTTTTGGTTGTTCTTGAAGTGCGGGATCTGGCATTGTCGTGGTGCAGAATCACTCCTTTTCGATTGATCAAAGAAGGCAGTTTTTCCTGCTATTAACTGCTTTTAAACGAGTTAGCTGCCGACAGTAAACTTCAGATGTTATTGTTTGCCACCCACTAGTTCATAATAAATAATTCCCTTCAAATCTCACCATACCACGAAGGAATTTTTTCTGGTGTAGTCCACTTCTCGGTTGTGGAATTGGCTTTGAATCACTGTCTTGACTTAGACATTGTCTTTTGCGCTTAACATTGCTGTAAAGGGTCCACCATTTCTCGTCGCTGTCAGTTATGATTCGGTCTAAAAAAGGTACCTGAAGTTGACGAGAACGCAGTGAAACACAATAAGCTTGTTGATTTCTGACAAATTGTGTGGAACCAATTTCCCACCCTTTGAGACTTTGCCAAGTCTTTTCATTTCCCTATATATGGTCATATGGCTTAAAAACCTTATAACCTTAATTATTCTCTCTTTTTACAACATGTCTCAGATTATTACTCGCTACCCCTCCTTTATGTAAATATCCAAGTAAGGAGGAATCAATCAGTTGAATAAATTAAAGGTCACTGAACTTGAAACAAGAGTTCACTTTTGCCACTTTGATTAATTCAGAGCATGCATTTACAATTTTAATATTCCACTGAGGTCACTGAAAAACGGACAAAACTCACTTGATGATACAAATTATCTGTTGATCTAAATAACAAGTTACTCTCTCGTTCATTGAAGAGTCCGCCTTTTTATTTACGTCAATTTGTACCAGAGATCGAATTGTTGAGAATGAACAAAGCGTGACGCCAAATTCAGTTCACATGGCAGAATGCTCAATAACTAGTCTCTCGTTGAATTTTTCTCATAATGAAAATAGCCTACTGCAGAGGTTTATGGGTGTTTGTTTATAATTTCCACATTTTATAAATTTTATACCATCACTCCAGGAACTAAGATATTTATTCGCTCTACTCGGTTTTTATCTCTCCTCATAGTTATATTTATTTTTTACTATTACTCAGATCCATCCATTAAGTGATTAATTCAGGTTTTACTCGAACCTGTAAAATAATTCAGAGCTGTTTAATAAACACTATCACTCATATCCATTTGACGTTAGGCTAATCGGGGGCGGTCTCAAGAACTTTGATACTACATTCGTCACACTACTAATTTTTTGCAAGTAATATGTAATATCGAAAGATCACATATAAAAGTTAAAATTGGCTAATTATATTGCCTTTCTCGATTTTCCTCTAAGTTCAATGAACTAACAAACTTATGCAGAACATCAAAGAACACTTTGAACAGCCTGGATTATTTGTTATTCAGATATCTCCTTTTTATACCGACTTGTCAGATGTTCTAATTGGTGATTGTATGTCATTTAAGTAACAAAGAATTATCATGTTCACGCGTTAATCTAAATTGATATAGGGGTTGAGAATGGGGGTAATTTAGTGTAATTCTTTGAATGTTCAAATAGGATCAGTCACTAGATTCATTAGACGTTTACTGACAAATAATTTTTAAATAAAACAGCTAATGAATTCGAAGAGATTAAAGGCATGTTGCGAAAGACATTTCAGTTGAGGGCACATTTATTTTCAACTAATTTAATACAATAACAGGAGAAAATTTTGCCTATGATATTGGAGTTCGATACAACTTTCCGATGATATTTCAGTATCTACAAAGACCCAGACTACTTGTAAGCATCATTATCCCACACCTACCTACCCTTGTCTTTCTTCCCTTCTTTCCTAACCAAGTAAATATCATGACACCTCTTCGAGAGGAAATAGTCCCAATCAGTCAGATCTGAGATCAGTTATTTAAATACGAGACCTTATTTTCTCTGAGAATAAATTATATGGCTATCTAACTGGTAAGGAGACATATCAACTCTACCAAAAAGGCATTCCCTAGTCACTTTCTACATAATTTCATGTCGATATCATATTTCAAATCTTGTGATTACAGTATTTAGTAAGTACTGTGCAAATTTTAAATAACTTGAAGAAATAAAACAGAATATTTAATTAGATTTGGTCAGATTCGTATTAAATACAATTATGGGTGATACGAGCACGAAATAATTGCCCTGATATATACTTCCTTCAATATCCATATCTTTTCATAATATAGGAGAGATAATGGAGTTATTTAGAAAAATATCGTGCGGGAGGACAAGACTAAAGGTGATGTGAGGTGCTCGAGATATTTTGTAAATCTTGTTGGAGTTTCTTATGAAGTGTGTTACTGCGAGTTTGATCGGTTTCAAAGTAGTTTAAAGACGTCTGTGGTAAAAATCCATGAACAGCTTCATTTAAAATGTAAAATTTCAATCCAGAGCCTCTTTATTTAAGAAAAAAGCATTCAAACTTGTATAATCGATCTCCGTAACTATTTAGGCTAACAAGTTTATAGCCCGTATCGTTTTGCATGTGCACCGATTACACCATCAGCTAATTCACGATTTAATTAGAAGTAATTGCCTTCCAGAATGCCCTCGCTGTGAATAACTCAGGCATGGAAAGGGTTTAGAAAATTTTGTCTTTGATCTGTTTTCTCGGGAAAGTACGGGTGTGGTGTGGACATACGAGGTCTAATTGAGCGTATAAGGATATTGACAAAAAGGGTTGGGACACTATGTAAAATTCTATTATATGACAAAAAAATGTCAGCTTTTTGCTTATAAAAAAACATTCAATCGGTTTTGTTCTCATTTGAGGAAAACGTTGGCAACGTTGAAAATTCTAGTATTTCAGCTAAAGTGTTAAAATAATTTCATCAAATCAAAGAAACTCCTGTTGTGAACATAATTACTGCTTTGATTCTTCTCCGTCCATTTTTACAGTCTCAGGTTGTCTTATTCCATCTACGTTTGTCAAAGTGCCAGAATTCACGTTTTGACAGGATTCGTTTACAATTTAGTCTAGTTACAGGGTACGAATGTTTGAGCCGAAGAAAGCACAGAGTGTCAGGAAAATTAGTGATATCTCAACCGATTGTCATATTTCACACGTTCTCTTTATAAGTTGCCACCTTCGCTAGATGTAGGTTACACTCCTGTCTTCCCATCCAATTTCTAGTATCCTGTCCAACAAGTTAATTACGCTTTTGGCGAACAATCTCCTATTGAAATTCGTCCTAGTTAGTGTCTAATGTTCGATTTCCTTTGAAACTATTAAAAGAGTCATGATCGTTATTAATCAGTATTAGTAGCCATTTCTTAGGGTTCTGATCTTTTTCCCATTTCTCCAGAAAAAGTTTCGTGAACTGATGGGTTTCGCTGATTTAATACAGGCATAAAATTGCAGTAAATGACCTAATATTAGAAATTGTGTCGTCAGATGAATTGGGAAATATAAAATGCGATCGGGAACTAAGCTGAAGTATGAAAAGCATGTGGTGTTGGAGGTTAGTACTAAGAGCTTTCAGCCACGGCTGATGCAAAAAGTCTTTCACGAACAACAGTCAACCACAATTTTAAATTAGGAAGCCAAGAGTTAAGAATAAACCAATCTATATTGATAAACGGAAACAGAAACTCGAGAGAGAGAGAAACAGAATCTTATGGAGTAGGAGGGAGAGCTTGAGAGTTGTACGTGTGGACTAATAGTCTTGCAACCGGCGTGGGAGATTGTTAGAGTCGAAATTATCAGCTATCGCGAAAGAGGTGGGTACAAATCGCTAATCAATATTCTCCAACATGAAGCAGTTGGAAAACAGTTCAAGAAAAGTTCAATGGTTTATAGCTAAGATTAGCACATTGGTAAAGATTGAGGTCCACTTGGTAATGTAAGTGCCAGATCCGTTATCACCTACTGATCATCTTCTAGGGATTAACCTCGTCAAAATATTAACTGATGTATGGCAAGGTGAATCAACATGTTTCGGCGGATTTTGCTTATTTGTGAAGGTCAAGTGAATAAAATATGGGGGCTATAAAGAAACAGTAAGTACGGGTAATTACAATCCACCTTGAGTGAGCAGTAGTCACCTGTGTCACGTTTAATCTATCGCTGCTTGTCCCATCTACTTGCTCATGGTTGTAAAAAGATGTAAATAAATCGAGATGGCTTGACCAACTACGGAAATAAATCAACTGGCCAATGAGCTCTGAATATAGCGGGCATGATCTCATCCATGATATATGGGAAACAAATGATGAAAATTTGACGTTCCGGCATCACAAAGTGAACTTCTTCCCCAATAAGAATATGCTAAACTCAATGTCTCCGAATGTCTTCGAGTAAAATAAGAACTATTTGCCTCCTCCCTAGTTGCATATCTTATTTACTGGACTCATTTTTTATTCCCTTATGTAGATGGTTTCTCATGATTAAACCTGTAAAAGTTTTTATTGTGCCGTGAGCAATAATACTGTGCTATATAACGTTATAAAGTAATGTAATAAGAAAGCAAGCTCTGTGAGATATATCTAATGAAATTCACTGATTCAGCCATCAAATTTTGCAATTGCTAAGATAATAACATCGTGACTCATTGTTGGACATTCAATACTTTTGGAATGACCAACTCCAAGGATGAATACTGGTATAAAAATGAGATAGAAGAATGCGAGTATCTCAAAGAGGCCAAATTATACCTTTCCTTTGTTTGATATGTACGCTGAAAAACACTCCTTCCAATGGGACTAACAGGCCTATTGTTCGTAGGCTGGTAGAAATAAAATACTATGCCAAGTTTTTAATTGATTTATACTCCTGAGTAATTAATTTAAGTTCGTCATTTATTTAACCCCAGCGTGTCGAGAACAAAGCTACTACTCCGACAGAACTTGTGTACACCTGATCTCCCCCTATGCAAAGTGCTTCAGGACGTTTATTGGTTTATCACAATTTAGGACTTAGTTTTCCAGGGTAGACAAAAGTCATTAACGTCCCTTTTTGAGTAATGCAACTGTAATGGCATCTTTCATATAAACTTGCAGACAGGTGAAATACTCAACGGGTTTTTATATTTAAAGATGTAAGAGGTTGGCTCAGTCTTCTGATGAATCTCTTTTTCTGTGATGCTTATTAAGAGTGAGTATTCTTAGCTTATAGAAATATTAAACAAATTTATGGGGGTTGAATGCTGAACTTCTGTCCTGGAATGTTATTGAAATAAACAAACTCTCTTTCCGTGGAACATTAATTGCTTCCAGATAGAATTTCTCAGTATTTTCTTGAAATTTTATAAAGTTATTTCGTGATCGTGATTGCTTTGATGAATGATAAAATTTAGATTAAGCTCAAATTCTTTTCATTATAGACTGTCAACTTTCTCCTGTTAAGAAAAGAAAAAGAAAAGCATCAATAATAACCGAAATGCGTTTCCTCATTCAAATGGAGTAAGATCTCCGAGTATTGTTGCAACAATTTGAAACGTAAGACTCCGGATACCATACATTCACTGCTTACTATATTTCTGTTAGAGAGCCATTTCGAATATTGGCTCGTTGTTGGGCGAAACTCATTCCTCGCCTAATTGATTATCAATTATTGTATTTCTACGCTGATACCGGATGATAGGTAGGCCACAGTTATTGACTGATCAAATAGCCAATCATTTACCATGTATCGGATTCAATATAAGCAAATTCATTTTCTTAATAAAAGTCAGGGTTTGGCTTACAGGTTAACTCCCTTTTTCCTTCTGAGGTCTGAGTAGTTGTAGCTTTATAAAGGGAGTGACTGAGAGTTAAAAGGGAATGTTAACCAATTAACTGGGCAATCTGTTTAGGAAAAATAATAAACAATTCGCGTTTGATCTGAATTAATTTTTCACCCTTTTCTCGTTGTAATTATATCAATATAAAAATAGACCAATTTACTTAATCTACCGCGCTCTTTATGAATCATGCTAATTAAATTGAGCAATAAATAAAGTGGCTCGTGAGACATGTGGGTTGCTGGGGCTTCTATCGCATGGGCAGGCTACCGAAAAGGGGAGGAACATAATAGAGACCCCAAATGTGGCCAGTTCCACCCAGTTACCATCGTCACTCGAAAACGACATGCGATCGTTTTGGTCATTAAACTTGACCCGTGGGGGAAGGCTAGTTAGCAGTTTCTCTGGCGAAGTGTTGGCAATATTTATTAGAAAAACATTTTTTAATTAATTAATTCTTCTCTGCAATAATGATCAGTTTTATACATTACCCTAAAATTCGAATGAACCCATTTGACTAGATATACCTCAGATGGTCTGTAACTGAGACCAGCTACAAATTGAAATCTTTGTGTACGAAAGGAAGGCACACAATACAGAAAACCTTAGGCTGGTAAATCTACATAGTTTCTTTAATCGGATATATTTTGATTTGAGATACCCTGAAAGGCAACCTTTTGGGAGTTCTCTAAAAAGCTGCTTATAGAGAAATTCTGAGTTTGTTAGAATAAATACGAAAAGTTAGTAGGCAAATTACTAATAATAACCATGCATCAGAAAACTTTCGAAAGACTGATAAAAATTTCGGATTAGAAGACAGCATAAACTTCACTAATTCTACCAAATGATAAAAAACATAGAATATTAGATCGGAATATGGATGAATATTGAGTTTCGCGAAATGAAGTCAAACGATTCTTAGGTTTTGACAATGTCAAATTTTTCTCATTCTATGATGTACTTTACTGACGCTCAACCATTCCCCACCACTGAACGAGAGCTATCGGACTTCCCAAATAATTAATTCGTATCGAAATTTCTCTAAATTTTAGTCTCCAGTGTTACGCATTAGCCACATCAGGAGCAATACTTTTAATTTGAATACTTATTAAAAATTAGCACTTCTTCAACAGTTTTTAGCAAATTATCGATTTTGGTTTTCTTAACTATTTCCGACTGAAGGTGAAATTAATTAATAATTGAATTACATAACCTGAAATTGCCCAAAAAGAACCCCAACATGTAAATTTGTATTATGAAACATCGACGTTTTTTTATTTGAGACGAATGGAGGGCCATTGGCTCTCAGCCTTAAAAGAGGTTGTATTTCTTAAGTCGACAGGCAACCTGGTACCTGGAAGAAGTATTAGTTTAGGCGATTGTTTTGAGGAAAGTAACGGTATCATGATCACAATGAGCTCAACCTCGGTTGCAATTTGTGTAGCGGAATATAGTTGAGTTGATAACGGTCTATTGTGAGGAGACGATAGATTAGGTCATTGGTTCTTCCCACTACAGTTAAATTCTTGAATGAGAAAGTTTTCAAAAGATTTGAAAATGCTTAATAATACTTGACATCAAATAAATTTGGTAATGCAGGCTTAGTAGATGAAGTAGTTATGCAAAATCGGTTGAATCACTTTCCATGCAGTAAATTCTATGAAAGAACATCTCATCCGTGGATAAATGCTGCCCTTTATCAGAGAGCCAGTAGTAACCTGTTATATTTGTATAATATTACAATAGACATAACAATGGGTAGTAATTCCTGCGAAGAAGTAATTGAAT
>CAADRB010000005.1:1372177-1461327 GCA_900708905.1 Hymenolepis diminuta | reverse complement strand
TTTCTACTGAATTAGATGGATAATTAATTACTAAGTGAATGTTTATTTAAGATAGTCTGGGCAGCTGGCCACTCAAGATCTTAAGGTCAAACGAAGAAATAAGCAGATTTACGCCATAGATACAAGCCTTGAGACTATCTTCAAGGTCTATTCTTAATTTAATAATTACAAAATATAGAAGGGTCAAAGTTTAAGAAAGTATTTTAAGGTTGTGTTTCCAAAATCGTATCTTGAGAATGGTAAAGGGTGATATAAACGGAAATATTGATAAAATAAATCATTTGAAATACCAATTTGAAAATTCAAAAATTCGAAAATAGAAAAATTCTGATGGATAAATTTGAGTTATTTATACAAATATGCATAAGAATAATGGGTGGTATAGAGAGCTCCGAAATGCTAAATATTTTAGTCGCCATCAAAATGCTGTCCTTGACTATAAGAAGAGACAAATTTTTCGGGAAAACGAGGTCAACAAGACCCGAATAACGCGGAAATAAACTCATTAAGAGGTCTTAAAAACATCTTGAGATTTGAACTTTCGATATTTAAACATGGTGCAGTTAAGACTGTCTGGGTCTATCAAGGATATTCAAATACCCCGTCTGATAGTAAATATGTTTAATAGTCGAGAATATAGCCCAATTTATATATAAAATTTATTTCTTTATTGGAGATAGGGGTGTGGGCATTGCTGACTGGAGCATAATGTTGAATAGTCTATCGTCTGATGACGTCTATACTGCCATCTGGTGAATGTGAAAACCAAGGTGACATCAAGTTTGTTAATTTGAAAACTGTCTGGAATCCACTATGTTCTTCGATCCGGTGGTTCTCTCCCAACCGTTTTGATATTCTTTTACATTCGTTATAATTACTTATAAACCCGATTTTGTGTTCATAAGTCGAAAAAGGGTTCAAATATAGATTCGGTATTAATTGCAATCGTTACTTTAAACATTATTTCGCGGCAAGTGGGCAAAAGGCATAAGATTTGCATAAGAATTTGATAATCATTGTAATTTTTATTTGTGAGATTTTCTAGCGATTAATTATCGAAAAATAGGATAATACATCATCGTTAGCTTATAATTTGTGAAATCCCTAAAATACAAAGTTAAGATCAAAAATCTTTTTTGCTAGATCACTGCATACTGTATCTAAATCACCAGAATCGTTTAACCTACTTCCGCCTGGATAGACAGAGTAATTAAGTTAAACGATTCTCCAATACAGATCCGTCTTAGTTACTAACCCCTAATTTCATTTCACTAAATCTTGTGTATATTGAACCAGAACGTTTTTTGTATAATTATTCGGACATGCCAGTCAGTCAAGCAAATAGAACTGATATTTTTCCAGCACATTCTTTATTTCCCGTGCTCAACTGAGACGAAGAAAGGAGGAAGAATAGCTGCCATAGTGGATATAAAAGTATGCCTTTGTTTCATCCATGCGGGTCCCTGTTAAGGAGATACCTGATAATAGGAGAGGACAGAAATAATGTGTTAACGGATAGAGTGAGAATACCTTTTAATGTGGCTGTACATAAAATTGTATAATTGGTTATTCACTTGCGTGGAATAAATATCCCATTCATTAATATCAATGAATGTATATAATTGTTTATTTAAATAGGCTTAGGATTCAAGAAAGTCAATTAAATTTGTCATTTTGGACAAAATTCAAAAGTTGTCAATGGTGAAGAAACTGGAATTTCAAATATGGAGAGCAGCCGATGTAACATGTTCAATGTTCTTTATTGTCTATTTGCTATAGAATTCCTCCTCATTCGAAAAATCCCTATTAGGCATATCAAAGATACCACTTTGATATCCTAGCTTGTACCTGTAAATTATGTTTGAGCTCGAAAGAAGAAACAAGTGTTTCCATTAGGGTCATGCGTCTTTTCAAGACCGTTTTCTGCAGCTATCAAATGAAAAAGATATGTACATTCACCTGCGTCCCTGTTACTTTAAAATTCAGAAATCTGAAGGCTTTAACATTATCCCCTATGGTAAGAATTTCAAATTGCCAATCATTATTTCACCAAGAGGAGTTTGAGTTATGAGAACAAAAAGATCGAAAAGCTATCTTCCATTGGTTCCTCTTACAAAAACATTTAATATTGAACTTTAATAGAAATTCTTTTGCGCTTCTTTTAATTTGAAAACTTTTGTTTCAGTTTTATTATTCCTTGTCAGATAAATGGGACACATATAATAGACAGGTGAGTTTCTTTTCCAAATTCTATCGGCATGAGCTTTCAATGATCTCAATCCTGACCGAGTCAGGAGACACAGTATCTATCTATCTATCTATCTATCTATCTATCTATCTATCTATCTATCTATCTANNNTATCTATCTATCTATCTATCTATCTATCTATCTATCTATCTATCTATCTATCTACGCAGGGCACTTCTTCAAAGGTGGATCTGGATGCAACAAAACTGCGGAAACTTTGTTTTTGTGTCTAGGTTCTCACTTATCAAACATGAAGTATTTCATGATTAGAAGATAGAATATTTAGCAATTTATATTAAATCAAAACATATTTCAGTTAACCCTAATCCTAAAATACTAGTTTAAGGTCGTTAACATATTACAATACTTAAAAGGAAACAAATTCAATATCAAACCAGGTTTAAGTAATACCAATTTTATTTATAACAAGGCAGTTGTGTCCTCTAATTTGCGAATGCATTTTCATGGACTCCTGGCCGCATAATTTCGATTTTGTTAAACATGCTCTGAATTGCATGGAGAATATTTCGTCGAATGATGCTTTAATAATAAAATATAAATATCCATATGTAAGTTAGGCCGGACTGAATGTTCTCCATGCTCAAAAATGTTTACTAAATATTGAGTTCGCAAAGGAACATGCTCAAAACATGGCGGATTATTTCATCCTAGCGTATTTAAACATTGATCGCAATTTTTCATAAGCTAGAAGAAAGCTAAATATCATTCGATATCAATTCAAACCAGGCAAATTAGACGAGATCAACCAGGTGAAATTGGAAAATATCTTTCTGTTAGTTAGGGTGAATAAATGTTCGATCTTCTACTGCTAAAATTGGAGCGTCGTTCCAACAAATTCGGAAGGTATTGATTTCATTTGCTTGTATCTACTGTGATATTGCTTCAGATAGTTGAAGCGTAAGTTTAATATAGGAGGAAAAGGCGGAAAATTTGTTCACAAATGAGGAGATGGCGGAATATCAGTAAAATGCCTTTTAAGTCACGGAGCTCTGCCACCTTATAACTTTTAGCTATCTCATCTCGGTTACGTTAAGATCATAAGCTGCTGAATTTCATGCAAGATCATTTTGTTTTATCAACCGCCAGAAGAAGAAATGGGTTGAAGTGGCAAGACCGACCCTTCTTTATTAAAAGTGTTCAATAAGTACTGAACGTCGTAGATAAGTATTTTCTGCAATCCAGAGGACCAATCATCATATGTGGATTTCAGAACGTGAGCTACCCATTTAGTAAATATTGTGCAACTAGAATCCAAAAATCAAATTACGTAAGACGCTTTAGTACCTTAACATTGCTCTCAGTATCTTTTTCATTCCCTCCCCTTTGACATTTTGTATTAATGTGGGTAATTGTTAGGACGCCAAACCAAATATTCTCGGTGTTTTCGTCGGGTACACTAAGAGTTCATTCGATGCGCTCATAAGTTCACCCCTCATGTACTAAATTATCGATTTTCGGACATCTTCACTCGGAATTGGATATGTAAAAACCACCAGTAAAGAACCCATCGCTGCCAAATTGGTCAATCGGTCAGCCAATCAACTATCTCATATCCAAATCTATATAGGTGCTTATACTCTCTCAATAGTGAACCGTTGTTTGAAATATAAGTCTTCTTTCTTACTCTTCCTTGAGTCTAAGCTAGACAGTGACCTCCGAGAAGGAAATTTTCATATCATCTAACCCAGACGCCTAATTTACTTCTTTCATTTCTCTCTCATTTCCGGACATTGACCTGTTTTCGCAGTTAAAATTTAGACAGGACATTTTCTTAATGTTAATTTGTGGCTCACTAATTAGATGAAAGGGCTTTTAATCCAGTGAATTTATCTTGAATGGTACTAAACGGTGGTCCACCAGATGCTTACAGAAGCAGCTTTTCAGCTATTATTCAGACAGAATTCGAGTTTATTTTATATCTTCGATGTGAATCTATTGAACAGAATGTCTAATAAGTTGGGATGGTGGTAGAATGAAAGTTTCTTATCTGAAACTTCCAGAATTCAATTCCACCACCCACAATGACTTAGAAATTGTCAACCACAGTTGTGAAAGATGTCTGATAGGTTTTTGAATAGTAAAATAAATATTTAAAATGATGGAAATAATATTTGAACTGCAGCATTGGACTTTTGTCACCTCTTAACGGTTCCGGAGACAACTTGCAAATATAATTCTTGCATTTCAGTAGCGTGGAGAACAACAAAATTTAAAGCGAATTCGAGTTTGAAAATGGGAATAAGCCACAAGTATTCATTAGTATATTCCCAATAGAGCACTGTATATTAGGTTATTCACTTTTAAATGGAAAATTAATTAGGATACTCTGAATAAATTATAAGAAATGAATAGAAGGTAATGAAGGTAAAACTTAGCTGTTCAGTAGTGGTCATCTAAAAGGGGAATTAAAATAGATGGGGGTGGGAGATTCCCGATTCCGGGTGTATTTGATGGGGTCATGTAGCAGGTGTCGCTTTTGACGAAGTAGTATTAACAAATTGTGTCATCAAGCTGAGAGATCTCTTAAATAAGGTACTATGAAATTCTACATATAGGTGTGTTGGTGAAGGAGGTTAAAGATTTAATGAAATCAGACAGCGAATTTGTGGTTGCCTACAGATGTGTCGAACTACAGACTGTATTTCATTGGAAACAGAATAATTGCAACAGAAACTTTTGAATGTTTCTTACTACAAGGGTAAAAACAAATTAACAGAAATAAAAATACATTTTGATAACCATTTGGAAGGAAATAGAGTTGTTCAATCTACTTCAAAATTGTGGGTCTGTTGGATGCAGTCCGGCAGTAGGTGTCACTTCTACCGATCTGGCAAAAAAGTGGCTCGCACATAATTCATATAACATGAATCTTAGGAGGGAAAGGAGTGGAGAATTTACTAAAATCAGATATTAGGATGATGCCAATCATCCAACTTGTGGATTTGTGTCAAAATCTAGATATCCCAAACTAGAGGTGTAGATAATAGGACAGTCTCGCTTCTTGTATAAAGTTTCGTAAGGTGGTTTAAAGGAGGAAAGTCACAAGGTCATTAGAAAAGGAATTCCTTAAAAAATCTATCCCCTAAAATCTTTTCACAATTTCAATTTGGATACTTGTTGGTAAAATCATTAAAAAGATAATCGGATCTCTCAGTTTCTATAGCAGTTAAGTTTCACCTGTAGCTTTTTCTTAAATCCTTTCAAGATCATTTTTCAAATCAAGCTACTTATAATTGGTTCATTTCGTCTTCTTGTATTCTTCATGACCAATAAGATTAACTTACTTGTATAAAATAAAGCACTCATAAAAAGGAACTTTCACATAAACGTATTACTTTGGACACTTATAGCCACATTTAACTGAGTTCCCTCTGGATTTGAATTTACCGAGCCATTATGTACTACATTTTAATAAATTCGATCTTGAATTCAGAGTGTTTGTTAAGACTAGGAATAACAGACATCAGTTAACAACAGATAACCGCAGTTTTCGATTTAGAAAGTCAAGAGAGTAAACCAAATTATATTGTGCAGTGGCAAAGAAAGTCGAAGCAGATGGAGAAAGTGCAAGAGCAGGAGCACACTAACAAAACCAGGGCAAAGGAAAAGTTGTTGGATTTAAGAAGAACATGGGAATCGAACATTCGTATCGCCAGTCATGTAATCCACCCGTCGTCGGACTTTACAGGTGAGTTTTGAGTTATCGCGAAAGAGGTAAATACAAATAGCTAATCAATATTTACCATCCGAAACGTTTGAAAACATTGCAAGTAAACGCAAGGACATAAACACGATTTTTTGATCATTACGAATAAAATTAATATTACTCAGAAAGAGAAGGAAAATTTTGGAAAATCCTTCAAGCTTTAGGCCAATTTAGCATCGATTATCATCTTAACAATAATAAAAGAGCTTCTTAATTATACTATCTTCCAAGATGACAAATTTTATATGTAGAAGAGAGGTAAAACTCCAAGATCCTCTTTAAGCAAGATGAAGATCCGAGGATCACATCTTTATACTAAGAGAAGTATTGAAATATCGAACTACGGGGTACAACAAAATTATTGAACTCTAAATTTTGCGACATTACCACTTGTGTAAGGCTTCGAATCTCTGACCATATGTAACTACCCATACTTGAAAATGCCAACTGTTCCACACCCTCCAGGGGTAACCGGATTCTTTTCCAAGTCTTCCATTCACTTCACTGTAGAGGGGAGTTTTGAACATGACCCGTTGGGAATGAGATCCAGTAGCCTTAATATTAGTAACTACAGGAGGAGTCACTTTGAAATCGCTGTTTCAAGTGTTTTATGACTTCTGCGTCATCCAAAATTTATATATGATTGAGCGGTCAAAATCGTGGATGCGGCGAAGACTTTAGACAACATGTTTTAAATAATATTCAGACATTTTTCTAGATTTAGCATTTCATTAATGCAGAGCAAGAAATTCCAAAACAATCATCCCGAGTTTTGCAAATTCGAAAGCTGACCATTCCGAATGATTCCCTTAAATAAGTTTATAAACAATATCATTTCCAAGAAGATTGCTATGTTTATTCTAGAGTTCGATTTCACTATTCCTCAGTAAGTTTTTGCTTCTAAAACTGACTCTTCTTGGCACTTCCGAGTTGAAGAGATGGTATATTTATTATTAAAATATTTCGAATCGAACACTTGTTTGCATTGAACTTGTTTAAAAATTCATTAAAATTCATAATCATGCAATTAAACAACTTAAAAAAATGAAACAATGAGAAAAACTAACAGCAACCTTGACGAGATCCAATGATCATTAGATGTTTACATTTTTAAAATTGTTTGTTTATCTTGCTGAAATATATAATCGTTTCATATTTACAATGATCAACATTTTACGCCTCAAACCGACACCTCGACAACCTCCCTCATTATGCTTCTTAATGAATCCTCAGACAACTATACAAGTATATTTAATATAGCGCTCATGTCATTTATTGCGACCAATTGGTTACATAAAATCGTATAAATTGAGTACTTGAAACAGGAGATCATTTATTTGAACTCCTCGTTGTGTACATTTGCAATTTTAATGTTTCTCGTCCTCAGTTAGGACGAGGTCATTGGCTTAAATCAGGGTTAAAGATATAGAGAGCAATATAGATGTCTCGGTGGTATGATTATTACACTCTACTCCATAAAATACATAAATCGTTTCTTTTTAAATTATCAAATAGTCATTTACTCTGTGTTAAATTGTTTCTTTGTAGTCGATTAAAACATCTAAACTATTTAACAGAAGCAAAACAAATACTACGTTACACCTGTTTTGGGAACCACGTGTAAACCTCAGAAGACCCCGGAGAGCACATTCTGAATAAGTTCATATAGTTTTGTATTGCCTCAATTACAACTGATCAGATAAAATATAAAACGTGAGTCCACTTATTTAAAGATGGTGTACAGTATAGCCCTCAAACTCTAGTACATTTGCACGTTGTTTTAGTTCTGACGGCTACATCAGGAAAACAGTATTTACCTGGCGAGTAGTACTGACTACTGCTTGAATGCTGTTAACTAAAGATCGATCTTTCGGATACAGCAAGCTTGTAAAGAACAATTTGGCCATGCGACTGGTCTATTATATTGCGCTACTGAATGCGCTGCTCAACCAAATGAACTAATTTGACAGGCATCTACGACAGGGCACGTCATACTCAAGTCGCCGTTTCTCAAAGGGATTTTATTATGTGATCCGACACTGATATCACACACCTAAATTAGGATCGATCGATACACAGATAACCAACTGTAATATTTTGATTAATTTTTTTCCCACTAAAATAAATGGGGATGCAATAGCAAGCAAAAGAAGTTTTATTGTAAAACTTCTTTTCCGGTTAGTTCCCTCTAGATAATGTGACTGAGTTACCGAGCGTATATGTGCTCATGCTACTGACCCACAGATACATTTATGGAAGATTAGGAAAATCACCAAAATCTCTCCGACTTCATGTCTACATGGATAGATTAATTAACATTATTCCAAAATAATACAGTAATACGATAGGCGTTACGGCGAAATGTAGACTACAATTTCATCCTCTGTCAGCACTCAAAATTGAATTCTCGGGCCCCATAAAGTCGATACTCCTCCGAATAACGAATTTCTACTATTTTAAAGTGAACACTCACATTATTGAAAAGAAATTATTTTATTAAAAATGCACTTTTCTTCAAAATATGTTTATTTTATGAACTAAAAGTTGGTGGTCGTGACGATATTGGTAAGAGAAGTATATAAACTCACTGGTCATTTCCTTGAAAATATTCCCTAATATACTTGCTTCGTCATTAGTTAATTTTCATATGAACTCGATTTTGATATCAAATTTCATATTCATTTGAATATACTATTGCGAATATTATGCTAATTTTAAATACCGTTGAGAAACAGGGTGGAATATGTAATTGGAATTTATTAAATCTATTTTCAATATAAATGTTTTCCAATTTTCTGTTTCAGTAGATCTTGAATATTGTTCGATGTACACCTCTTCACTTCATTGAAAATCACTGTAGAACGTCTATCTGTAGGTGGTATTATTAGCATGATTTGTCATTTCATTTACAACTTGCACTGATGGTTTCGAATCCATAGCCTTCAGTAAAGACTATCGCCCAACTGATAAAATCATAATTCAATCGGAAGTGATTTTTCCTTAAAATACCTTTGCCATGAGTGTTTACTCCGAGATTCTTATCTGGGGAGGGGAGGGGGAGGAGAGAAGGGGAGTCATAAAGTATACTTTCGGACCACCTAGGTCAGCGTTTCAGGTTAATCGAGAAAGATCGAGGGCAATTCTGAGGTCAAGTTGATTGTATGCGGATATGGGCGAAAAAGGGGAAATGTATTAGAGGGGGGAGGGTAGAAGTGAAGTTAAAATGACTCGAGAATTTGATGGGAAAAAGCGAATTTTCTCCACAGAGGGAGGAGGGTGTACTAGTATCAGCATTTTCTGATGATACTTTTCCCCAAATAGGGCTTTCGCGTAGTTTGTATTTCAACGCTTGCTTCGAAGGAAAAGAGGTGCTCTCACTTTATATTTTAAGTGATGTAACTTTCATCCATACCTTGTGGGAAAGATAATTTCAGTTTCCAATCCCAAAATATTCACAAAAATAGCTGTGGAAAAGAGAAGAGAGGACAAATTTTAAGAATGTTAGAACTTTATAAATAAAAATAGTGTCATGTACAAGGTTAGTCCTTAATTCGAATAAACATTTTCTAAATTAATCGTTATTTTCAAAATTAAAGGGAAGCAATTAAATATAATATGCTGATGCAGTTAAGGAAAAATATTTTATAAGTTGCATACTTCTATTTTCTTCTTGACACCTCCCCTTTTCAAGCTACTCCTTCCTCGTATGACTTCGACCCCGATATCATCTGAAGTGTTCTATTCTGATGTTCTGGAGTTTTTTCTCGAACCTTATCCGATTTGTTTTCTGGAAGTTCAAAAGTGTCCGACGGGGGGTAAAGTGGGATTGATGTTGGCATTGATTTAATTCCGCAATATGTGACTTCTACTGATTTCTACGCCTGACCCAAATGGCATTATTTACTTGGGTTTCATAGATGATTTTCCTCGTCCCATGACCACAGTTCCAGTCGTTCAGAAATGACCGATTCAGAAATCACAAGCAAACACGAGATCACCGACCGTAAAAACACCACTTTTATGACTTCATTTGTCCTATTTTTCGGTATCGTAGCATGGTTGATGGTTCGAACTGCTTTTCCATTAGCAGTTCTGCAGGCGTTTTAACACCCAGCATCGAATGGAGTAATTATGTATGTTAGCAGGAACTTTTTAATAACTTCCTCCGTCGCTCCCTCTCCTTTTACCTTCAGCAGAGCCCTTCTGAGAATGCCGACAAATCACTCTGCTTGATCGCTTGATTGTGGATGATTGCGGATGTGATTGGTAATTCTTTGTTCGCAGTGTTCCTTGAACTGCAACAATACGTCATGAAAGTGTTTTTTGATTTGTGTTAATCTGTCAGCTTTTCCCATCTCAGTAGTTATGGTGTGTACAAGGTCATTCCTTAGCTGAGATAAATTATTTTATAATTAATTGTTGTTTAATATGAAAAGGAAGAAAACATAAAATAAATTCTGCCGTACTTGACGCTAAAGTGTCAATGATCCCAATGACCCAAAGGGGATATCAAATTCCCCTCTCTTCTCTTGGTTATCATCTTCGGACAGTTGATTCATATGTTCTAGTAGTATGTTGTTGGTGCTAACAATTTAGGAGTTGCCAAATTGTAGAAGCTACAACTATAACTAACAGTTAACAACAGCAACAACAGCTTTAGAGAGGAACACCAAAGGCTGACTAGGTCAAACTATACTGAATAAACCCCGATGAGGATTCCAACAAGTACGAGAGAGTTGAGGAACAGAGAATGAGAGGAGAGCGTAGGAGCCGGTAAATGGCAAGCGTGCGTGTCATGCGTGGAAAATACCACAATTTACGTGAATCAATTGGGCAAGGCCACGCGTGAGAATATGAGTGCAATGTACTTTTAATGAATCGGGACGGTTATAGAAAAGGGGGGAACCGATAATCGCGTTTAGACATGACAGATAAAAGTTTTGAGTCATAGTACCATTAAGACATCATTGCGGCTTTATAGACAAAAAACAAACGTATTTTCATGGAGAATGGGAATAAAGAATAATTTTAGAAATAAATAGAGAATTATCCTTCATTCTCTTTTCAAATAACCACTCTGGTATTCCTTTCTATGATCCACTATATCAGACAAAGGTGTCATTTCCACATCAGTATGGGAGCCCAACTTCATTTTTTAACTAGTTGAACTGAAGGCAATTGTCACTGTTTCAATAGGTACTAAGTAATATCCCAGATATTATCCGAGGTCCTGATTGAAATACCTCAGACGCTTCCTAGACCCGGTACCCTTCGACGACCTCTCAACCCAATTTCTTCTCTGAAATCAGCTAAGTGCTTAAATAGTTTCAAATTGCAGCAAATAACAAATCAATTGAAATTTCATGAAAAGTTATAAAAGGTCCCTATCCGGTTTGAAGATTATCGTTTATGACTAAGAAGAGAAACTAAAATACAATGAAGTGCGACTGATCAGCGTAAATTTTCATCACTACTGACATGGTCCCACGCGCTGATCACCTTAAGTGGATTAACCCTGTCAAGATATGACCGGTGTGTTTACTCAGGATGATGTTAAAATTCAAGATTATTATTTAGTTAACCTAACAATCTGTACTAAGTTTCATCTAAAATATATATATATATATTTTTTCGAGCATCTTTCGAATACGAGGTGGTGGACAAGATGTTCTGAAATGTACGATTATAAATGCTCAAGATTAAAGTAAAAGAAGCGATTTCCTCTGACGAAACGAAAGAACACATGTTATTAATAAGAAGAATTTTTGATCAAAAGTGGCGGTCACCTGATAACACACGATTGAATGGGTATTGATTAAAACCTATTCGGTAGTCCATATAACGTCTTCCTCAGCCGAAGGGTCCGTAGGCTTATGATTGCAATTTTTCCTTAAAACACTAAAACCACGCCCGTAGTTGCTAATTCAAAACCCTATACCCAAAAGCAAAGAGAGAGGGGGAGGGGGAGGGGGAGGGGAGGTGAGCGTTGCCACCAGGCTGACCTGATCTGTGATCAATATAACCATAAAATTTGGCCGATTGGACACCAAAATCAATTTTGGTTGCTCATCAGTGATTTTGATGACATTTTATGTCTTTACCGTTTCCTTCAATATATATCTTTCGATCTCAATTCCCCAGACCCAATAAAACATTCCAGAAGGTTTCACTGCAACGCAAACTCCTTTGGTGAACTGGTAGCGAAAATGTCAATGTGCCAGTCTGCATAGCCAGAGAAAATTACATCGAGACTCATCGTGGCATTTCTAGAGTTCGGACTGATCAGCTCTAATGTTTTACTGCTAGTAGAATGAGAAGAGATGGCACCATAAAAGTTTCCCACCAGAGAAGCTCTGGGATGAATTTTCTCTGCTCACGATGAGTGATGGAACTCCCTTTTCTTCAATGGGCTTACGAATTATCACTGTAATTATCATTATTACTACTATTCACAGTAACACAAAAATTACAGAACAGTTAATAAGGTTCAAAAATCGATAAAGGAGAGGAGATCAAAAGGTATCAAAGAACCTTACTTCTTTTGATTTTGGATTCGTGTTATGCAATTTTTACTAAATGGGTAGTTCAGGTTCCAAAATTCAAATTTCATTATTTGTCGCGTGGAATGCAGCAAATGTTTGTCCACGATATCCAGTACTTTTAGACTGGTTTTTTTTAATCGTGATGACCGATCTTGCCACTTAATTTATATCGTTCTTTTCTTTCAATGATTATGAGGACAAAATGATCATACATGATATTCGGCAGCTTGCATGATTAACCTAAAAGAGTTGAGATAGTGATAAGTTATATCTGCTCAAGGTAAATTTCGATACTTCAACTCGTTAAACGCACTTTTAATTAATGTGTCATGTATTTAACCCCCATTGTGTGGAGAGCAAAGCTAGTGCGATCCCGTTCCGCATGCACGCAATATGCATTTATGAGTTTATTGTTCTCTAAAATATCTTAGTACTATTGAATCTGCTGTGCGTGCGGACTTAATAATTTATTTCCCCTTTGAGTACGAAGTAAATATTCAGATAGGGGGAATGTTGCGGTTATTTCAATAAACCTGTTAGTTTTAAAGCGGAATTATATATAAAAGCGTAAGAGAAATTTAGTAATACTTACTTTTGGAGGAGTGCTCTCGGAATTCGGTCCATTGTTAGGTTTAGTTTCATTGAAATTATCCCATCGTCTTCGTATTTTAGACCATTATGCTTCTTTGTTCTGACTGAAAGGACACTCTCTTACTAAGAGTCAGCCAATCAGATAATATTAGCAATTTTAATCAACGGTATTTTAAATCAGAAATCCATTGGTGATAATAGTCCTTTCGATGGCAAAGCACATTAAGGAATAATGCAATTCCCTTCTTAATGAATTAATGAGGAAGCTATAGTGAAAATCAACCATCAGTTCCATAATTCCGTGTTAAGTAATAAAGATAGAGGAATTGGAGGTCACCTTAGAGAACATTTTGGCCAGCATCAACTGGATGATTCTGGCTATAAATATTCTCATCTTGTCACCCCCCTAAATGAATGCTATTGCACTTATTCCAATTGTCAGATCCAGTTTCCTCCGATTTTGCAGACTTGCACATTATGGATAGGTTGCTGGCTCACAGATAAATACTAATATTTTTGAACCTCGCTTAATATGCTCCGTTTGATCAGTATTCTGAAATTTTATATATTCAGAATCAATTTATAATCCATTTCAATATAATCATAGCAATAAATGTAAGCAGGTTTTCAGCAAAAGCTTATTTATGTATCTTTATGAAACTGTGGGATCTATGTGTCGAGTATTCGTAAAGCCATCTGCTGTCTACACAAAGAGGGGGTGCGATCTATTCTTGTTCTCAGCCGACAGACCACCTGGGGGAAATTTTTTGAACAAATTAATAGCATCATAATCACAGTGAGCTCAATCTCTGTTGCCATTCAGTTTGAAGCAGATGGCCGCAATGACAACATTGGACAAAATCCTAGTACGTGCAAACCGCAGCTTCCTCATAGTAACAACAAATTCCCGAAATTAAATTGGTTTGCTGCTAATGTAGACTATTTAAAGGTTTTCATTGAAAATTCAAGATAAAATATAAAATTCTCGATGCAAAAACAACCAGTTGAAGATCGCGTTTCAAATAAACATTGCACATTTTTTGTCGAGCGGATAAATTATCGCTCAGTTACTAAGATCCTGCTCATTCGACAGATGTTGGACATTCTCGAAGATTCGTTCATATGGTAACTGAATATGGATGGTTAACTTTGGATATTTAGACCTGTCAGGAGTTTTATCATTAAATTTATAATAAATAATAATGAATGCAGCCCTATTTGAATAGAGTATTAATGCATTATTAGAGACAGATGTTGGAGCATTTCAGACTGGAGCATATTGTTAACTGATTTATCACCTGGTACCGTCTCTATTAAGAGATTCCGCCATCTGGTTAATGCGGAAAATCAAACTGATAGGGACCCTCTTTAATGTATTCTGCATCCCAAATCTTTCAATATGTTCCACTGATCAAATGGTGTTAATGTGTTCAGTGCAATTTTTGCTAATACAACATTTCTTATACATTACGCTACCCTATGAGCCGAAGGTCTTTGCATTTTTTCTTTTGAGAGGTCCTTCAATTGACTCTAGTATATTCACCATACTTGCTCGTTGGAGTATTATTCGTATTTACTTGAAAAGCTAGTGAATCGAGTTTTGCATTTGCTTGTCGGAACAGGAAATTGTTTTGATTTATTCTCAGATATACACTTTCAGTTGTCATTTATCTTCTGAAAAGATTAATTCGTGAAACTAGCGTGGCTAATGCAGCACATTTCCAAATATCACTCTCAACAAGAGAAAGAAGTAGAATTGTCAACTGCCTCTAATGGAAACTTAGATCAAGCTTAATAACATCTGATTACTTGGATCTCACATTTAGACTTCTAAGTTAGCTTTTTCTTGGATGTAAATTATCTGATTGATGTGATTGAATTTGTACTTGCTTGTAGTATAATAGATCACTGAATCTCTTACCGGTTCTCATTACACTAATCCGATGTTCTGCGGGGATGAGATGGCTGGCATTTTTTCGCGAATCATCCAGAATGGTGTGCCATAGTAACCATCTATGCTAAGGCAAGACCAAGTGGAGTTTTTAATACTCGCATTTTATACAACAAAGATGAAACCACAGCGGCCCGCCCAGTTACTAATATGCTATCATTCTCCCCATAACGGTCTATAGAGAGGGGAGTATGACAATAATAAGGTTAAAAGGGAGGTTAAACATGGGATGCAGATAGAACAATCCAAGCTAGCAGTATATGTGTAGATAAAACTTCCCAATTGGCTATTCAACAATACAGGTATTTACATGGACAAAACAGTTCAACACTTTCCCTCTAATCAACTAGACTATAAGCCTATGAATCTAGCTGTATTAAAACGGAAATTATTAGTAAATGTAATTTTGTCAGCTATACGTGTTCTACCGAAATAATATCAGTGCCACGAAATCCAACCGGCCATTAATTTTTAAACACTGAAGCTTAATAATATGTGTGAGTGGGAAAACTCATATTGCTTTTGCTTAAAAAAACAGTTTTCTGGAGGAATTCCTATCAGAAGACGTCCGAAATATTTCCAGTAACTGACAGTTACGTAATCTCAATAGCAAAATGACGCATTCTTCTAGCACTCATCCGAAATGTTAATTAAAACCCTTTAGTGAGTGCAATGTAATTTACAACTAGTCTTTTTAAAATTACTATTAATATAAGTTGTTATTGACATGATGAGGACCTAGTCATTGACTGATTTGCGTTAATTTTCGTTCGACCTTGAGTTGCAGATGTGAATTGCTTCCTAAAATGACAGAGTATTTCCTCTAGGGCTACGAAAGTTCGGATTAAGCGTAAAATTATTCAGTTATGTGAAGGAACCTGATCTGATCCGTTTTATCAGCTGAAGATGGAAAACTTAGCTAATATTTATGAGTAATCAAGTCACACTTCAGCTGAAACTCATTGGGAAAGAATTCTAGAATGAAGTCCTTGTCATGTACCATATAATTATACCCAACATGTGAAGGATACTTAACACTTTGAGTACACTCAATTTACGATCAGGTTAAGATCATACTTATTTATGGATAATTAAGTAGATGTATCCTCCAATTTACGAACGCACTGAAATATTTAACTTTCTACAGGTGGTTCAGATTATAAAGATATTTCAGTCCTCTCATTCCAAATCACGCAACCCACGAAAAAAATCGGAAATAAATCTGATGAAACTGTATTGTGATCCTTTTCAAGTTCCAAATTCAAATTCTGAAAAAAATATGTCCCCTCCATTTGCCAACGTGGTTTAAAATTTCAGCTCTTCATCATTTAGAATATCAATGTAATCTTTAAATGGAGGAATGTATAGTGTACATTTTTCCCCGATTTAAATTTAGAATGACATTCCATTTTGGACCAATTTTGCTATTATCACTCTTAGAAAGTTTTCGTTTCAATGTGGATAAGCAAGATCTTGATACAGAGGACAGTTATATCTGCATATGTTCCTGAGGGATGGAAACTGCGGAAGGAAGGCAGTCAAAGAATGTGATATTCAAGATCTAAAAAGGAATGTTCTCGCTAATAATGTCCAAATTTCAAAGGTATTTTTCGCTTTCATCGGATGATTCAAAAGAAACTACAACTTATTTGGATGGATCAAAGTATTGAAATTTTATGCGGAATAGAACTGATTTAAGTTAGACAGTGACCTCCAAGTGGGAAACATTTTCATTTCACTTAACCCAGACGTCATTTTAATTCAGTCTAATTCCTCCTAATTTCAGATCATCGTGTGTACAAAAACATCAGAAATTTAAACATAACCTCTCCATTTAGGTAAATTTTAGATCGACTTATACAACTTGTTCTTGTCTTTCAGAATGCAAAATTATCTATTGTTCATTAAAAGAAGTGAGTAATGACAAATAATGGCAAACGAGAGATTGATCGGAAACGTTCACAAATGTTAATAAAGACTAGGTAGCTTAGCAATAAATCCCCAATAAAACACTGTTTCAAATTATTTACCTTTATATCACCCAGTACGTTTCAGACTAAAATAAATTTGCATAAATTTAAATACATTTTTATGAACATTTAGAAGGAATAAGAGTGGTTGACTCGCGGTTCGGTAGCAGACGTCCAAGAGAGAGGGGTGAAAGATGCCCGAATCCGAGCGCTTTAGATGGGGTCACGCAGCAGGTGTCACTCTTGACAAATCAATAAAAAGTCATGTGTCATCAATCCAAGCTACTTCTTACTGGAGGGGGGAGGGGAGGCCGTGAGATCGTGCGAATAGATGGGTCTGTAAAGAAGTTGAGCGTTCTGATGAAATCGTGGGTGTCAATCAGTACATTTGTGAGCTTTTGACAGCCTACAGACGTGCCAAACCAGACGCCTAGGAAGAGATTTTCCTTGAAATTCTGTCACGAACGATCAGAATCGAAATTAAGCTGTTTCGACCTATTTTGAATTCAATTTTTAATCCATTAAAAATGAATCCAATTGATTTTCATCTTAGAATCTTTCGTCGTCCACTGTTAGCAGAGCAAAACAGGCGTAGATCCATAAAATATTTACTTTCTCTTTGCAATAATCCGAAGATCCGATTTAACAAATCAGTATATTAAGTAGTATTTCTTATATTTCCTTATTTCAAATCCCTTATGATTGTTAAGAATTGGCTCACTTGCTAATCCCTATGATCAACTTTATCGTTCAAGTTCAGTGAACAAACATTTACTTCGGTGTTCCTTATGAAGGAAGGTTTAGATAACTTAATCATACTCTCAGTCATTTTCAAATAGGCTAATATATGGCATTGGTACGATTTATTTTTAGGATTTCAGTTATAAATACTATTTTGAAACAAAGCCTGGCCTAAAGTTTAACAGATTTACATGTAGGTATTCACTAAATGTTCATTTCTTGCACCCTCCATGTAGGTATTAAACACCCGTAACAAAATGAACTTTCGCATTAATGTATCATTCTCCACAGTTAACAAAACCTGACCTGTATTTATTGAGAAGTACCCTAACCTTAATTCTCGGGAGTCTAAATAATGTGCTTTTCGGAAATAAATCGGTTTTTCATTTAGATGTTCAACTTAACAAGAAAAATATCTTTTTTTTTAGAAATGGGCATATTTCTAACCGACTATTTTGACAAGTAAGCGGATACTTAAATCGTTAGGGTGAATCTTAAAATAGCAGAGAGATTTTGGGATTGTATTGTCCTATTAATATGAACTCCAATCACTTAACCCTATAATTTCGAGTTTTTAATATAAATTAATTAAACTCTAAGTTAATAACACCACGATTTACGTAGTACCTTGAATCACTGACCACCTCTAGAAAATATTGAAAATCAGTTTCTTGAACATACCGACTGTTCTATAGCTTCCAGACCCTTCTCTTCACTTCAAACTAGAGGGGGTACTATCGGTATGTCCCATCAGTGGATAAGATTTAGTAGCCCTGGCATGGGTTATTGTACATGAGGTCAGATGTAGGGGTCATTTTATCAAGTGTTTTATGACCCCTGCGTCACTCCGAATTTGTCTGCGACTGGGCGGTCTGAATCGCGGTTATTCAATTGATTTCATGTTTAAAAATTTTACTTTCCATCGTCTTATAACATTACCCCTGTGTTTTTCAAGATATCTGCAATGATCTGTCAAAAACTTGGACGTATCTTAAATTAAGGCAGATCACCAGATATAAGTTTAGTAGAAAGTGAAATAGTATAGCGAAGGAGATATCTTGTATTTTTCTACCATTTTTGGGGCAAATAGGTGTCACTTAATTTGACTGAACAATAAGGGTTACTCTTCTTTCTTGAAAGTTTTCTAAAGTCTTTGAAGAGAGTTTTAAATAGAGGCCTTCGATGGTGCCAACGATTCTCACTCCGATATCTAAAGAAAGACCCCTGAAATTAACAACTATACATTATAACCGTTCAATTCTACTTTAAAGATGGGAAAATAAAGCGAGTATTTTATCTAACGGCAGAAAGTATTCCGGGCAAAACTGTTAGAAATCGAAAATTAATTGAAAAGGAATGAAAAAGAGAGTATGTACAGCGCATAATGAAAAGAGCTTGTATTTCTATTTCATCCGTTTCCTATTATTTTCAATGAAGGAACGAGAATCAGGTTTCCGAAACGCTTTAATAAGTTTTAATATTTGTAATGACGGACAAACTTTATAGCACATCAGGGCTCAAGAATCTTACCCTATTTATCAAACCTGAAATCTCAATTCGTCCTCCCTTATATCGACCTATATCATAAGAACCCCAAAACTTACGCTGTATCATTACTTATCCCCTTACTCAACCGGATCCTTATGCGAATTTTCAAGTATCAAGACTGCTGCGCACCCGGCCAGGTCAATGGTGGTAGTCGGTTGGTTGAATAAAATTGCATAAATTAAGTACTTGAAACAAGAGGTCACTTATTGCTACTTTGATCTCCCCATAGTGCGCATATGCAATTTTAATGTTCCTCGTCCTCCATTAGGGCGAGGTCATTAACTTCAGGATGATTTTATCTAATTCGGAAAATGGGATGGCGATTTATTGTGCAAGCATAACGAATGAAACATGATACACGCAACAATGGATTTATAAGGACAAAGGTTAGTATACACTAATGCTAACAGATCGTTTAAAATGAGAAGAATCCTTAAGGAAAAAATCAGACTCCCTTCTTTTCGAATTGTTTCCTCGTAGTTAATGCTGGCAGAATATTGTTGAAAATGATCTAAATGATAAAATATCATACTGTATCAAAGATGCACAACTTCCGATATAAGCTTTTCTTGGGAGAGGCAAATTATTGAAAGCATGGATTTCTATTTATCTGGCGTTGGGATGGTTACTTCTTTATCTTTAAAACCTTGGAAGCTTTAGATATTCCACAGCAATGCGCTAGATCCGAACTTTGTATGGAAGGTAATTGCACTAGATGTCGTCTTTAATGAACGAAAGACTGAATTAGTGTATATTTTGACGAAATATTTCATAAAAAAGTTCAAGATTCGTCGAATAGTAGTAGAATTGACCAAGTTAACAAGATTAGCTGGCAACCTCACTCTCATCATTTTTTGCCGATAAATTAAATGCATTAGAACAATTTTTCTCGGTTTGTAATGTATAATAATTCATTATATGTTTGCAGTCCTTAATTTTCAAAAATACGATGTGCTAATATTTTACCATGTTCAAGATATTTCCTGAAAGAAGGCGGAGATTAACTTACAATATCGACTTTTAACTAATATTACTCGAAGTGAAATAATTTAATATTCCCAATTACCCAATTAGCCTGAGGCGCCATTCCTTATTAGCTAGTATCTTTTTATTACGGCCAGATGGCCAGTATTCCAGGTGTCATCTTGGTCTCTCCCTCTCTCTCTCCTCTCTCTCTCTCATTTGATAAAGTCCCATTAAACATGTTGAATTAGGCGTGCATTCATCGCGATCATGTGAACATCTGTCTACGCCCCTGACGTTGCCTGTTGGCCTAAAATATTCGGAGAAATTCGCTATGGGCAGAGTAGGAGAGAAATTAATCGAGGCAGATTTAATTGAAGTACTGACTTGTTACAACACTCCAAACAATCTAGATTATAAGATGAAATTATCGAAGTACCATATAGAAAAATTTTAATTTCTTTATTGAGAACAAACTTGCCTAAAATTTGTAAAGTTGTTAGCAAATTAAAAATAAAAGATTAACCTCTCCGTGCTACTCCTGGACTATGATCAGTGTCCCTCCAGATGTTCATTTTAACTACTGTATGATTTTTAGTCCCTGCGATCGAAAAAGATAAGCAAATTTTGGTATTAAAAAAAATGATGTGTGAAGCCTTCAATATTACACTTCCTGGGGGGAGGGAAAAGTAATCATGAGAAAAAAACATGTCTCCAGACTTCAGCTTCAATTCGTACCTGTCTGTCTTTTACTGAATACTTAGGAAGGTCGATCCATTAAAGGTTAATTTCCAGAGTGACAGTTGCAATGGATATCGGTCTTCTCCGACGAGGGATTGCATTAACCGGTATTTTCATTTTTCAATAATCGAATCCAATTTATTTAATAGATGGAAAAAGTGTACATATCAAATTGTACGAATTTAAAACTGAGTGGTGATATCACCTCCATCTTTATGGTAAGCGCTTAACTGTTATAAGATGACATGAAAAACAATATTTTGTTAATTTCATGCCATCTCATAAACTTAAGTTCTGACTACTCAAATCTTACTTCCAGTATCCACTTTGTCACCTTGGGTGAATACAGTTTATGGAGCTCCGCTAACCTAAACTGTTTGCTACCTCTTTCCGGATATTAAAACTGTAAGTTGATGAAACGCTTGCAAGAATATTTTGTCTTCTCAATCACTAAGAAAAAGAGAAATGAAGAGGCAAGACTGACACTTCTTGATTAAATAATACCGGTCAATAGTCATTGAATATCGTTGACAAGCGTTTGCTGCAATCCAGAGGACGAATAGTGAAAGTCGAATTTTGGAACGTGAACTGACCATTTAGTAAATATTGAACAATCCAAGTTCAAATAATGCCCTGATGTTTCTCTCAGTACCTTTTTGATCCACTCTTCTCATCATTTATTTGGCTTTCTTTGACTGACTTCAGTTGCCTCTAGTTATTAAAAGCTGGGCATTTTTTGTAATACCGTGGACATTAAGGAAAATGTTAATAATCCTTTCAAATTTTCAACTTCTAATAATAAAATAATGATACCAATATCTTTTACTATGGAAATATCGAAAGTTGCCAAACTGAGAGATTTCGCGATGGTTTCAAATTGCATACAGTTTATGAATCAATTGAAGGAAGCACTTTAATATTTCGGAATAGCCTCCGTCGGTTTTCCTCCATTGAGAAACTCACATTCAGCATCTATTTACTGTTCGGTATCATAATGTGCGGCTCTTCGCGCCGTTTACTGTATTTACATCAACGAGAATTGAAGTCATGACTTTTGACTTGGTAGACAAGCCCTTCGACAACCACACCACGCTCAAAAGGACTTACCTAACTTTAATTAATGAAGAATAAATTATTAAATTATTTCCCGCAGTTTACAGTTGAATGTATGTTAATTATTACTGATTTTCAACCGATCAGTAAGTTGGGTTAAGCTAAAGCCTATTAGGGGTTCTCTAACGGTGTACGTCGATTAATTATTCTTATTTTCAACTCTCCTCACTCTTAATTATCTTTCATTTGCTTATCAATTTCCCCTTTTGTATCTTTTTCATAACTTCACACGTTTACTAGTCCATCTGTCGGTTTGTCATGTTATGGCCTTCAAGGCACAGTTCATTTCCAGCTTCAGTCGTCATTGTATGAGTTAAGTGATCAAAATGAAGTGCATGAAAGTTCTCTAAAACCAAACCACACAGGTTCGATTTGTAGATTTTAACCGATATTTTAGTCCTTTATTGTAGTAATAAATTGCATCAGCTCATTAAAGTGGGTAAATATAAATACTTGTCATTATAATTTGTTGTAAAAAAATAAAAATTTTTATATTTCCTGTGCATTTTGACTGATTTTTGTCCTCGATTAACTCAAAAAATTGGAAAACTACGACAGGCTACCCATATTTGTTGATCTCTTTAGGCACCTCCTTTGATTTAACATACACGTGAAAATCCAATTCTAACTCGTAGATGCAACACTGATTTTCATGTGAACATGTCTCTAACCACGAGTACTTGACCAGCTCCATGACGAATATTACTGTTTCCCTTCCATGGCGATAAGAGATTAATTTCCGAATTAACTCTGATCTCTATATCTACGTCCCTGCTCTGAAAAATAACATCTCGAAACTGAATAGGCAAAGAAGGCACGTAAAGAAGGTTTCATATTTCTGGTTTAAATGCCAACCTTACTTCTGTTTTAGTCCCATGAAGTAATTCAGAAAAATTGTTTAATTCACAGATGTTACGTACCATATGCTGACTTGGGAGCTTTTCAACACATAAGAGATCAGGTACGTCGGTTTAGAAACCCCCAACTCCCTAGATTTCAGATCTTGACAACCACAAATAACGCTCATGCAATCTTAGATCATATTAATCATTTGTACGATTACTCACCGCCATCAATGATCCTTAAGAACTATCTAAACGCTACCATAATCTCAGAAAATTTGGCTGGCCACCTTCAGTTGACCTATTAATCGGCTGACAATTTTCTAAACCCGCTTTTACCCCAAACTGCAAAAAAGCAGTAGGCTCTAAAAATTGATCGGTGTTTTTAGTAGCCTGGCTCTACACTTGCTTTTGATAAATTCGATACAGCCATTACAGTTTTTAAGTTGAGAATTTTAAATATTATTTTGCCCAATGTCAATTAGCTATACCGGTTTTGAATTAACCGCATAATGTACCTCGGATTATCTTTCCCCAGACATAGGTATTAGATGCATCTGTTGACATGACAACTTGTCAAATAAGTGGGAAACGGATATCACTTAGGCACAGAAGAACCAGATATTTAATTGCCCCGACAACAGTTCCAACATAGATGACAGCTCATATTTCATACCTTCGTGAGAACCAAGCCAGAAACTAAGGCTGCCATTTAAATGCGGGAAGGCGAGGCATTTGACAAGTAGACAACTGAATTATTGGCCAAACCGATATCCTGCATTATCTACCACTTTGGAAAAGATCATTTAAATGATAAATTCGGACGTCATTTTTTTCAATATCCATCGCCTCTATCGATTTTAGTCAACCACAAAATGCATTTCATATGACCATTCTCTAGACTCAAGTGGTTTGGATCATCTGTTGAAATGAAAACGTGTCGAGATATTCATTCGCTTTGTGATATGATATCTCACTCCTCTTTTGCTCCTACAACAACTCTCACCCAGATGACGGCTAATATTTCGTACTTTGGAAATTCGAGAACCCAGATGGAAATCATGGGTGCTATTTTAATAGAGGAATTTACCAAGCAAACAACTGACCTGTCAGCAAAACCGACTTTTCAAATACCTGAAAAATCCCTCAGGAATAAATTTTGGAATAGTCGTCTTTAAAAACAATAACATTAAGATATTGATCGATTTTGAGGTATATAACTTTTAAAGTACAGAAACAAGTGCACAATTCTCATAATTTATGGGACATTGTACGTTACTATCTCTCAGATCGCATTATATCCTAGCCCACTTCAGTCCAAGTAAATAGACTCTTCATAAAATTGAATTAATAAAAAAACTCTGGAATGAAATGGTTCGATACTATTAAGAGGGAGCCTTTTTGCTCGTAGTCTACCTATACATTTGTCAAATTAGGTCGATAGGATTAGGTCGATTTGTACACATCGGTACAAATCCAGCGATGCGAATGTCCGACTGCACGGGTTGAACTTTATCAAAAAGGGAAATGACAGGGAAGCCTGATGCATAAATTCGATCTGCTTGACTGAATATCTACAGCTGAGAAAACACCAATTTAGAAAAGGGACTAGAAAAAGTAATCCATCTTTTAATTTTCTAATAATGGTGTATATGTTTCCGAATTTTTTGTTTTCAACAATGATTGCGCTAATTTTTCAACCTGTGGTTATAGGAAAGGATTAAAACGTGGAAACTAGCAAAATGATTCAATAAAAGATGTAGAAGAGGTCCAGCGGAAGAAAGTGATAAGATTAAGGATTCAAACAATTCTTCATTTAAGTTCTAGATTTATTTACTGGTTATAATTCATCGGATCATGTTCTAATGTCCCGAAATTTGAATCTTGGGTTTTTGGCTACTGAGCAATTTCACATTCTTAATTGACCAGTTAAGTAAGTCGAGCATGCCATCTCAAAAATTCTTTCTTTCTATGATCGATTGGACCTAGTCAATACTATCTAACAATCAATCACCATTATCATAAAATCTTTTTAGGCATTTGCAAGTTTGACTCGCATCGGTTAGCACTAACTACATAATGAACCCCAATATATTTTTCAACATTTTGTTTACATGACAAGTGGTTATAGACGGGATGGGATTCCCTCCCCATCCAGCTTTCAAATTCCCAGACAGTTAAAATAACTTTCCCATAAGTGACACCTCGTATTCTTACCTTCGGGTCCCAATGCTAATAACTTGATTAAGACATCGATAACTATATTTATCAAGGGAGTGGAGTGCCATCAATATTAAATGATTCGATCACAAAATCTATAATCGGATAGTTGGAGAAGTGGCGTTGAACCTCAAAACTAGAACTCAATTCACTTCATATTGAGTATCAATCATACTTTTGTATGCAAGTCCATTTATTGCGTTCGGACTTCTTAATTAATTTTCACAGCTCGGGTTGGATTAAATCTAATTATACCGCATTAAATGTATTAAGTAATTGAATTTGTATATAATGTGAGCAACTTTTCCCCAATTGCACCAATAGGATGTATTAGACCTTATCAACCAGCTGTCTAGAACAGCACTGACAACCTCAGAGGTGTTGGTTGCTATGATCCACCAACTCTTGTGGTTAAATGCCAGCTGGACAGGTGAGCTTGATCTGTCATTAACAAGGCCTGCTGTCAAAACAGGGATGGGAATTGAGGGAAGATATGTCCAAAACTCATTTAAATTTGTGCCAAGGGGATTGTATTACAAAAACATCTTGGCGATCATCGGGGTCGAAGGTGAGAAATACACGAATATGATACAAACCAGTTTCTCATAAAAATTCCCTTAAGTTAGTCCGGGAATGCAACAACGTCCTTTGAGATCGTTTATTGATTGCTACCTCCGTAACTTGAGGCACTTTGGGACGTTACGTTTCAATGAATCATTACATTTTTAAAGGTGTTCAATTAAAATAGCATAAAATGTCAGCTTTTCGAAAAAACATAAGCAATTGTAATTCATTTTATTCCAGAAGAAAGCCTGTAAGACTGGATTTCGACACACTTCCCATCTTTATAGCTACCGAGAAATTGGGTGTTATAACTTCCATTTTTCTAATATACTATGACAGTCTGAAGGAGAACAATAAAGTACCACTTTCTAGTCGTCATCTTTCAGACGTCTGATTGTGTTTTCTCATTCAATCTGTGGGTCAAATGTTTGTTGAGTTTAGCAATCTTCACCTTTATTTCCTTTTTCTCTCGTAGTAATAACTTAATAGAATCGAAAATTACTTGTTCGTAGAAAAATCAGATTATTTCCCATTATCCCTAAGGCATATTTTCATACTCAGTGCTATTTAGTTTTGAATTCCTTTTCATTAAAACCATAATTCCAAGAGAAATTAACTTTTTCACCACTGTTAATTGTGGGAATAGGCGTTTAGTTGTTTATTTTTTTTTCTCAAGGAAATGAGGGCTTAAAATCCATCCAATTATGGATACAGTAAGACAAGTGATCGCCAATTATCTTGTTCTAAGTTAAATCGATAAATAAATGAGAATTCATGGGCATTTAGATGACTAAATTGCAGTGAAAAATATCGTTCCTGCTTCTTAAAACTAAATCCCCAATACTTCAGGCAATTAAGGGGACTAGACATTTCTGTCTCTAGACACTGGGGCTGTCTCTAGGCCCATTTTGCTTGTAGACAATGCTTACATTTCTGAGCAAATTCCTGTCCCTTTTACCTAACTGAAAGTTATAGATCTCCTAGTGTACTAAAATTGGGTTAATTCAGGCAGAGTGTCTGTTGATTAAGGGAGAGAAAATGAGGGTTCTAATAAATGCGGTATACATTTCCCATTCAACTCATCAAGCTAATTTTCTATCAGTGGCGAGTCAAGACTAACCAGTCCTCGTTATTCTTAAGGCATTTAATCAGGAGGGGGAGTTTTAATATAAACATTAGAATGTAAGCTTTTCAAAATCCAGGCCCTCGTTTTAAGGACGAGGATGGTGATATCGGAACAGCTGAATCGGAGTTTATTTAACAATGCCTGCAATATGCCTGGGAAGTTGATTTTACCAGTAAATGGTAGTGTGACCCGAAAATGAAATGAAGACATTTAGAGGCGATGAGGAGCTTTAGTTAACGTCGTATGACAGTCCGTAATCTTGTGAGAAAGAATGGATTTAAACAAAAATGCAAAAGAATAAACGTCCAATAAAGATATCTGCCTTTGTGACATTTACACTGTTCCAGCTCAAAGTCTAATTTTGACAGGAGATACCATTTATCGACTTTACATCATTGGGAACGCATAGGTGTATGTTCGAATATATGAGGGCGTACTTAGAGAAGTAGAAATAAGACAGGTAATCAAGCAATCCCTATTTCATCTAAGCTCCAGAATCATCAGGTCAAGTGTATTTTTCAGTTTGGAGTTCACCCAAACCTATCCTTTCACTTTATCAACTTACTCCTCATACGGAAAATCTGGATGTCAATATTCTCTCCTTAGCCTAAGATATTTGTAAGAGCTAAGCTAATGGAATACTTTCAATTGATCTTCAGGTATATTCTCTATCTATAATTAGGCCCATTTTTTCAAAAGATTGTTCTGAACACGGAAATTGAAGAAAGGATTGTGAAACTTGACTATTTTAAACTTGAAAATGTAGGATAGCTTGACATTGAATATTGACTGGCTCCGTTCCAGTTTAAGATCTTTTCGATTGAATCTAAGTTTGAATACTGTTGAGCCTAGAATTGCATCGACTGCAGGTTCGCATTCACCCACATCTTTCACGAACAAGTGTGGAAAAACACTTCCTGTTGGAAAATTTTTGCGAGAAGAAGGCGTTAGCATCGATCTCCATCTTAATAGCTACTGAGTGGTAAGTTTTGCGGTGAGTACAGACCAAATCAACGTAGAGAACTCAACTCAATGAAATGTTCAGTAGTCAACAGCTTTCCTAAAATATAAGTTTTGCAACTTGATACTTTTGCAATTGTCAACTTTAATGGATATTTACTTAAATTAAGAGTAAAAAGATTTGCTTAAGGAAATTGCTATATGGGTTTGTTCTTATTATTTGATTTTCCCATGTCAATGACACGAAAATTGGCCGCCAATCTCAGCTAGTACAAATTAACTTACAACTATGACAATGAAAGTGGGACTATCACTCAATTAGTTAAGCTCGGTAGACATTGGCGTACCTTTATCTTATTTTCAGAAGAATTTAGAGTGATTTGTGAAATGCAAATACGAATGAACTGCAAATTGAGCTGTATAGCAGTCTTGGTTTCAAGATCGAAATTTTCAAATTTTAATCCACTCCTTCTCTTAGGGAGTCTATTTAAAGCAGCACATAATGAGATCGTCACCAAAGCCAGAGTTCACGGATTCGGTAGCCATGACTCCACACGCAGAAAACGGAATGGCCAAATGTACTGGCTAGGTCTGGCTAAAAATATCATTCGGGTCCCTCATCAAGGAGGTACCGTGATGCTAACCTTCTACTCAAGGTGGGTGTTGGACAAAGCTTTTCTACATGGACTTACTAGAACCTCTATATTTTGAATAGTAAAAGTTTGCCCATTTCAATGGTAATCCTATCTTCATAGTCATGAGGTGTTAAATTAGAATAAATACGATCAAATGAAATAAACTAAAATTCAATTAGCGAAATCTTGGATTCAACAAAAAATTTTTCTTCGGAATATCAGTCTCTGAAAGCCTTAAATCACCTCCATTTCACTATTTTCTTCACCCAGTTCTAAATGAATTTGCATATTGAAAAGGCTAATCATGAAAGCAATTCCATTTGAAAGTGGTTTGAAATGTTGGTATAGGCCAAAAGAAATATTATTCCCGTTAACAAATTATAAAAACTTGTGGCTAGATGTGTCCTTTGGGTAATGTATACTTAGGTTAGGAGTTGAAATGTTGCTTATTTAATCAAAGTTCCACTGCATGGGATGACCCTATGTCAGATTATCAAGTTTTAAAATGAAAACAAACAATTTGTTATTTTGGACTTTTCCAAAGCTGTGAAATTATTCAAGACCTTTTGAAAATATTTGCCTTATATCAGTCCAGCATTATTTAAATTACGTTAAATTATTAAGTTTTTTCTATATAAGAAATTGGAAGAATCATTAGAAAAATATTGAAATTGAGTGACATTAAAGGGAGATGTCATGTTTACTTTTGTTAAAATGACCTTATCTTCAAGTGGGGAGATCATTGAACTCAGTTGGACTTGAACACAAATAAATCTTTAGTTCTCAACTGCTTGCTATATACTTTGTCTACATTAATGATGCTCAGACTCGCAGAAGGGAAGTGTTTTCCAGCCCTCATCCTTGGCAGAAGAAAGGCATCTTGAAGCCTGTATAATTGATCACTATTACATATGAACAGTAGATCTTGAACCCGTGACCTCTAATTTACCAGATACTCACAGAGTCCGCAACATCCTTACCACAACGTTTTTTCATATGGAAGTATTTGAAAAATGGAACAGATTTGTTTGAATAAGAAATTACTGGAATTCTGAGTTTTGTTTGGAAGTTGGGCCAGTTCTAGAGAGATGATGCAAATGCACCCTTTCAATATGTCTGGAAAATTAGACTAAGCGGGAAAGTACGTCGTCAGTGTGCTTGTACATAATGTTGTTTATTCTCAGTAAACAAAATCGATTACTAGCCCAATTATATGGGTGTTTTACATAACATTATTCAAACGAACAAATATTTGGTCTAAATGCATCAAATTTACTGAAGAGTCTATGAAACACTGTTACTAAATCAGTTCAAAATTAAACGCTCATGAGTGGGTTAACCGTTAAAGTTATCCATAAGCTCTCTTAAAAGCTGAATGCATTTTCTTCCAGTTAGAGAGACTGGTAGAAGATTTACTGAGGAAAGGGGAGCAAAATTTTAGAATTTTGACTTTGAAACCAGAAATTTTCACGTACTTCCTCTTAATTTCAAGGATCATCATGGTTTGAGGTATTTCGTTCCTTTGTAACTTAGCTTTAAATGCGACTCTCGGACATTTCCACTTGATATCATTTTTTTCATTTTCAATTCCTTAATTCGACATTTTACCAAACAGGTTAAATTCGTGAGAGAGCAAAGAGATCTTACATCTACAACCATCAAGGATTAAAAGGCTGAAGTGAGAAAGCTACTAACTAGAATAAACCAAGATCTAAGCCTATTGCGAACCAGTTAAACTGAGTTAAACTCCGAATTATAACCATCTTAGCACTTCTCTGTGACATGAATCTGATTTCACACCATGACTCTACGGATCGCCGTCATTTAACCTTAATGCTGTCCGCTCCTCCCCTTAAATATATTGAGAATGGAATTATTAATATGCACAAATGTTGTAGCCAATCAAGTGAACCCTCGGAAAAAGGGGAGGAGACATTGAGACAAGTATCCCAGGATGAATGTTCGGACTTTGGACTTATCAACTTAAACGCTCGTACGTTCGTCCTCAGAGTTCATATAAACAAACTGAAAACTGGGAGTGTAAAAATTATTGACATTTCATTTTAACCATTAACTCAGACTTCTGATAATTAACTATTAAAGTGCCTCCATGCAATTACGAATTTCATATTATGAAAGCAAAAGTGAGCTTAGGAATGACGATTTGCAAGAGGAAGCACTGCTCAATATGAGTTTTAGAAAAATAGGGTGCCAATACCCAAGGCTAATTGCTAACTTAGTTTCTAGGGCACCTTGAGGATGGTTGGCTAGCGTTTAATGTATCGAAAACCGGTACTCCCACAGACAAACCACGGTTAACACAGCACGCAAAACTAATAAGGTAGCACGAAACCAGAAACCCTAACACATCCAGAAAAGGAAGAAGATGAGAGCGAATTTAATGATGTCCTCGTTTTATTAACACCGAGTAACTAATTGGGGACAATATTTGGGCACGTGGCCATGAATCAAATTCTGTCCGACTTTTGGAACTTATTCATTTTATTACCCTGGTTAATTACAACATTGCGCATGTCCATTAAATCGAGAAAGGATATATTGGCTACAAGTGTTCTCCTGCCCCCTGTTTATTTACAGTCCCACATAGTTTCATCTGTAACAGTTTTAATCTTTAAAATATTTTAATCCTTTGTAAGGTTGAAAACTTTACTCCCACCGATAGTATTTTCGAGAAGGCTACTATTCATAGGTATTCCCTTGATGAATAATAAAATCACACTTAATGGTATCCGCTCTCTAATACAACTTTATTTAGATTATAATTCACGACTCAGTTGAAGGAAAGTGTTATTTAATATCCTTCTTGGGTAGAGGAGCAACATCCTAGAGCATATCTGATGGAAAGGTTGGATTCTGCTAACTCTCCCGTTTACGGTATTTCAGTACGTCAAAAATTGGGAAGTAATCACATATGATGGTAAATCGTTTGTTTTTGTGTAGTGTAACGAAAAATCGAAAGAACTTTTCGGATTAAAATTTTGTGCTATGGAAAGACACATTGGTTTTGTATTCATTACCCACCGTAAAGCAAAGCAGTCATCGTGGGATAGCACCTGAATGGTAAAAGTCGTTGAAGAGAATTAGAAAATAAAGTCAGGACATCAAAAGAGTCTTACAAAATAAAATCATTGGACCTTGATTAATTGAAATGATTTGTCAACCACTTCCAATGATAAAGCTTGACAAGGTTTAAATATGGCAGAACACGCTAGAGTTCACTCAATAATTCGCCAAAAATATATGGCCATATAACCCACATATGGAACCATATAATTGATCAGTGATCCATCCTGTCAGAGGTTACAAGATAGATTCCCGTCGGTGCACAATCAGTAATGTGTATAGCTAACCGTGTTAGTTAATTTTGGTCAACTGGAGAGATGTCAGAAAACGATTTTCTCATAAGTGACTAAGGAAGGCTTTCCCTTTTAATAATAATAATAATAAATATATATATGTATATTTAATAAATACGTAGAAACCCTTTAGCTGAATTAGAAAGAAGTTAAAAGAAAAGGCATAAGGTTCTGCCCACCATTATACCGAATTTATCAATTATAGTGTTTCATAAAATAAAACGAGAGATTTCTATGATCAGACGTGAGAGAAATTAAGGATGACCTAGCGTCTAAAATCGATATATTTTCCTTTATTGTATCCCCTAGGGGCATTATAAAGACATACAAAAGAGCTATTTTTGAAAATCAAAGATTTATTGAAATATTCTATCGATTTGCACCTGAATGCTTTTAAAAAGAACTTTCCACCGAATAAATGTATAAATTGCACTCAGACATCCATGTTTGTGTCACTCTATGCCCCTGTTATTAAGGCGTACTGACAGGTCAGTAGTCTAGATCTTGTTAATAAAAAATCTCGTAATTTTATGCAAAACGTGAGTCCCAGTTTATGGAGAACACTCGGCCGCCGAAAGAAAAGAGATTAAAAATGATCAGACTTAAATTCAGACAGGTCGTGGCATGAAGTAAGCAGGTGAAGTGTCTTAAAAGTGATTGAGATAACTTCAGTCTCAGACTAGGTATTTAAATAAATCGATGTATGTAGAGCACGGGTGAAATAGTTAAGAAAATGTCTTTCTACTTTCGATTTATATCATGCGTTTTCCTTTACCAGAAATAACAAAAATCATTCCAACAGGAATCTTCAACTTAAAACACACATAAAAGGAAAAATAGTAATATTTGATTGATTATCATAGACCTGTAATGTGGAATGGCCATAGTGATTGGTTTAGAAAAACTCGGGTATGATTGGCCGACGCTAATAACGGTCGTCATCATCCAATCAACTCACGTGCAGGTATGCAGTAAAGCAATTTACCCCCTCCTTTGCCATTCATTTTACCGTAAGCCGGTTCGGCTTTTTGACGTACTTGCTTCATGGATAATTCAAAATCATGTACATTAAGTCTGTCCCAACAGGAACGTCTCCAGAACTACATTCACCAGTTAGAGGCTTCCTCTCAGAATATTAAAATTGTCAGCGCTCTTAGAACTCTATGGTTTCCAAGATTTTTGGATCTATGCAAAGCTCGTCTTTCTGAAGTTGTTGATCCACCTGTGGAATTCACTGACTACAATCCTTCAAGATACCAGAGGGCACAATGTCGGCAGTTTGACAACGTAGATCTGTATAGAGAGGAACCTTCTCGTGTTTATAACGCCGTTGTCTCCTTGATGGATTATATGTCATCTGAAGGCCGTAAGTACTAGTATATATTTTGTCATTTCTTCATCGTGTGTCTAACTGTGCTTTGTAATCTAGTTCTACAGGCTCCTCTAATATTTCGTAGAAGTGGAAACATCAGCCGTCAACGTGATCTAAGTAGGCACCTACTAAATGGAGATGCTGTGTCCTTCCCCTTTTACTCCACAAGTTTGATCGAATCCTCTTCTCTATCCATCCTTTCGACAACCACATCAATAAAACAATCTTTGAGTCGAATGACTCGATCAAGGAATTCAAAGAGCACTTCTAAGTTAGAGACATCAATCGATAATGCTGGTGAACTGAACGCCCATGATTATGCGAATGTTTTGAAGACTGTCCTTAGGGAAATGTCCGATCCTATTCTTACCAAAGAACTTCTGCCAATTTATATCTCCGTGTCAAGTATGTTGGACTGTGTATATCGATGTCGCCTAAAGTCGGCTACTCAACAATATCGTTTATCTTACTTGCAGAACTCACCTCGGGGAATGAAAATCTATCTGAATTGGACTGCAAGTTAATTAGAGCTAAACAGCAGTCAGCAATTAGGATTCTAACATGGCTTCTTCCGATGAATAACCAGTATCTACTTAGACGTCTGCTAGATTTACTCTCCCAAACTCTGGCACATTCAGATGTCAATGGGATGTCTACAAAAAGTCTGGGTACAATTTTCGGTCCTCTGCTTTTCGCCCCATCTTGTGTAGGTGTCGAGTTGTTTATTTATGACCTTAGAGATCAAATTCTAATATCTAATTAAACTTTTGACGTTTTAGAGATCACACGATGACCTGCACAGGGATTACGACTCCCTAAACGCTCTCGCTACGGTGATGATCGAACAAGGTTCTGAGGGGGTATTCGCAATTCCTCTGGGTCTATTCAATGATGTGAAAAAGAATGTCACTTCAGAAGCCTTCCTTCGAATGATCGGCTCCAGAGACTCTGGGTTGGACACCTGTTCCGTGGATTATTCAATTAAGGAAGTAGAAGATGTGGACATGTACACAGATATCGCATTTGCTGAAAGGTGTAGTAATGCTGAATCTCTGACTTGGAAGCAGGCGACCCAAGAATCTCTAGATAAACTCGTCGCCACAATTAATAGTCTCCCGGATTCCCATCCTAGGAAGCCTTATTATCTCCGGGCAATATCTGATAATGGCGAAGTGGAGTCTGTGAATTTTCTCCAGAAAGCTGCCAGATCTTTCTTCGTGAGTATTTTATTTCTATCCTCTTGGAAGATTCTTGAAATTGCATTAACGTGGGTTTTTTCTTGTAGAACTCTTACAAAACTCCGATGAAACATTCGGCTACCAGGATGACTCCCGTAATATTAGCTACGCCAACAAGTCCTGAAGGAAGTAGAGTTTCATGCTGTGCAATAGGTTCTATATTGTCCGCGTCGAAGAAAAGACATTTGGAAAGTGGGAAGGAGACCCTCCAAGCTCCACCGGAAGAATCTGTTATCCAACCCCAAAGTAAGAGGCTCAAATGTGCCGCTGTGCAAACTGAGCTAACCTTGGGTTCTAGTGTTCTACTACGAATGCCGGTGAAAAGAAATTATGGCCAACCAAAGCTGGAAAAAGTCCGGATTTCTTCGTTTTTCTATGACCCCGGGATAAACAGACATTCTTTATAATTGACTACTGTAAAGAAGCTAGATTTTGTAAATAAACTGAGAGTTAATAATTTACCTGGGAGTTTTCTTCGTTGCCATGGTGTGAAGTCATCATTTACATTGATAGATTTCGGGGACAGATTGCTTTCTAATTCGTTGCAGTTACTAGATTCACGGCCTAGACCTTTTACTCTTTTTCGAGACAGGTATTGATATTGGTAATTACTGAGAAAATTAATTATTGTTAATTGTCATATTTATAAAAAGGAGCATTGTTTTGTGTAAATTGTTTTTTTCGGTTATAGACTCTGTCCTTTAGACATTAAAGTAGCAGGTTGAGTCAGTGCTGAGTGAATGACTGTGATAAAGAAGGTACGATAAGAGAGTTAATAAGTTTCTCGTCCTTTGTTCGTTGATGAAAAATCACCGACTAATAATTTTGACGTTCGGAATGATGAGTCAGTGTGCTCACACTACAACCTGCAGGATTAATTCGCTTATTGGTTTTGTCATTTCTAGGCTTGAATATTATGGAAAAGGCCCCATCCTCTAATCTTAAAAGTCTTGCTCAGCTCAGGATATAAACCCTAACGATTACGAGAATACATATGGTCTCAGAGTCTCGCTCTATATGTTATCTTTTTAATAATAAAACAGTGCGATTCGTATAAATCTTGGAGGTACCTCATTTCATTTAGATTGGCATGTGACATAGGGCTGGATAACACCAGAGGGGTAGTGACACCACTTTCGGTTATGGACTCCATTAAGTGATGCATTTTCTGGCCCCCATCTCAGCCAAAGGAGTAGAACTCTGAAACCCATTTTTAGACTTTCGCGTTCATCCACTTCTCTCTTGACCACTTTTAACCACTGCAGTTGGTCGTCCTTCAAAACGTGATTAACGAATCTGTGCGGCCTGACGATGCTGACCTTGACCACTATGCCAGAGGCGCTCACAAATGTACCTATTTAATAAATAAATAAGTAGCGACTCAGGGAAATGGGGGTGCATTAAATCGTAAAAGTGAGACGTCGCTTATGTGGTCAGTAGTGCATTTTGTCATTGAAGAATATAATTTCAGACTGTAAATCCTGAAATAGAGAAAAATAAGGCATCAGAAGGATTTAACTTATGAAAATAACTTTATAAATGCATTAATAGTGTCACCAACAACTATTGGGGGACACGGATTCGAACCATGTGGAATAAAACTGCTCAAGTCCATCAGGGGAGGTATTTACAATTCCTAACTTGAGTAGAGGGAAGACCTGATGAGAAACATGCATTCTAGCATACTTCCGCCTGTCTGACTGAATCATTATGATTTATCATTCTCAAAATTTGATATGCACCGATGAGCATTGATCCTATGATATTTGACCCGATAGAAGGGTATACTGACCACTGCTTCATCTTCGCACTAAAACTACGCAAGCCTATTAGGAGAAGTGCTTACAGTACTTAACTTGAGTAGAGGGAAGGTATCCTAAAGCCGATCTTACGAGAAGCACATTCTACCATTCTTGTTAACCAGAGCGGCTGGTCATCCACACCTCCGGATACGCACTGATGACGTTGACAGATACGTGCACGTTGACAGGCAGCACAAAGAAATTTTGAGCACTTGATGAAACTGGTAGTCAACATGATGGTATACTTTAATTATCAGTATCACACAAGTCGATAGCGCATACAACCATAATGACTCATTAATTAACAAATACCATGCACCTGTTCCCCTACTCTCATTCCCCTTTCTACAAAATTTTTGCCTTCCTCTCTCTAAATTATATCGCAGCTACGTCCAGTGTACCTACAGTCTTTTCTGGGAGAGGGGGTTGCTCACTAACAGTCTTTCGGAGGATTCGAGAGTAAGAAATTTAATCTCAGGTGTTCTAGACAAGCACCACACAGAGTCTAAATAATCTTTCGAGGATATTTGTACAATTAAGACTAATCAGATTTAAAACGTGGATAGAAAGTTATCAAACATAACTCAAAGCTTGGGGAGTAATTCCTACTGGTTGTCTCAAAGCCGCCATCATCCTTATCAATATGCGGGCCCACGCCGTTCCTGATAACTTAACAAATACGGAACGAAAAAATTGTATTGATCCAGCAATGTTTGACCTTCAACATCGAATGAATGAAGATGGTTTGAATTAACATATATTGTCTTGCAGTAACTGTACCTCTGTTTTACCTCTCACTCTCCCAGTCTGAGTTAACTGTGGCCTAGCGATATCTAGTGGGCACCTGGATCATAACTGCGGAAACTAGAATTAATAAGTTTAATAACAGAGCAGATGAGCCCTTTTTACAAAACAAACGTAATCGTATTATTTATTCCTTTCCTAATAATTAGAATAAAGAACATTTCGTACGCCATTCCTCAAAATTACACCCAGATTTCCTTGATAATACTTCAATTAAAACCGTTTTTCATACAAACTAGTGATTGATACCCTTTGGTAAATGTCGATCACAAGAAGTGTATTATTAGGTGGTAAGTGGAGATTATCGCCATCACGAAAATCTAGGGAGAAAAGGGGAACTCAAAATCCAAATAACGAGCAGCACCAAATTATATTTGAGGTCTTTTTATCAAAATCTATGACATTTTGATTTGACGGAATCAGTAATCTAGTTTCAAGACCAATTCTCTTGAAACCGGTTGTCGTGCCGATTATTTACATAACTCCTTTGTTTATCTTTTTGGAAAATGATATTTTTTCGGTCGAATGATGCTCAGCCTCCATTCTTATGGCGAAATTAATGAATGACACCACATTTTTTAAATAAATTTCTTATAAATAATGATTTAATATTTGTTAACTTTTAAGGCACGGTCATGGACACTGAGAATCTCCTGCAATGATTTTTCATAATTTTGTCTATTTATCCCTAGTATTCTTTCATAAAAACTTGAAAAAACACATTGATATTCGAAAGCCATCTTGACTCAGCTTTAATCACCAAAAATCCCCGACATTTTATACTGTCGGCTAAAATACTGAATAAAGCAGGTTCCATGGAATTCAACAAAACCCTAATCTTTTCTGATTACAAGGAAGCAGCTTGTCTATGGAATCTAAACAAACTATTGCTGAATATTTCAATGACCACCAATAATAAAAAGATTGTGAAGTTGGGTAAATTAATGGAGGATTCGTGAAAATGTTGATCAAATGAAGCAGAATACGGAGATGTATGTGAACTAAAATGTTTATATACATTTGATTTTACAGAAAATAGAACGGTACTAAATAACAATATGTTACGTGAGTGCAATTAGTATAAATAACTGGGTTTTAGCTATCAACATATGAGTGACTGCATCATTTAACCTTTTAATCCCGTTCAGTCGCAGTTGTACGATGTCAGTAGACCACTTAGAACTATTCTGATAACTATATTATAGGCGGAAGCCAAGCTTAACTATTGAAAACCAACATTTAATGCAATTGTAAGTCAATCACCGTCAAAACTGAACTCTTTTCCCCTCAGTCGGTGAATATTACAACAAAAGCTGTACATTTCTATGTTCTAATAGCATCTTAGGCACGGACTTTAATTGATAATTCTAAGCGATATTACCTTAATAGTATGGCTCTTCAATTACAATAATAGTATCTCTTAACTGGAGGGCTGTAAGATTTCATTTTTAATCATATCGATTTTCCTATAGAAAGAACTAATAAAGAACTAACTAATTCAGTTGGAATTAGCTGGAAATCCTAACAATTTTAGAATACGAAAGGGGTTATGCTAATTCTCATGTTTCTCAGATATACTCTTTAATAGAGTATTGCTATGAACTTAATCTGATAATACAAATATTCACCATCGGCCTATTTATAATTCATCAATTACCAGGATTAAACTATGAAAACCAAATTTTAATATCAGATCGATTTTATTTTAACAACCTAGACATTCAGTAGCAATAATTTGCATGAATAATGATCTGTAAAACAAAGGCCTACTGTTATTAGTCAGTAGCAAATTCGAATAGCTTTTATTTCCTTTGTTATTAATAGCTTTAATTACTAGATAAACAGTTGTGAGTGTATTTTTTATACAAATAATAACAAATTAACTTCCGAGAGGTCACTAGATGATTTTTTAACTATGTTTTATTAAGTTGTCATTTGGGTTTTTCAGAAAACATCGGTATTAATGATATTTTTTACTTACTTAAAAATAATTGTTGCACTTAAAAAAAACCTAAAATATGCCATAAAAACTTTTATACGAATGAGATTTGGAGTGGAATTTTATAAATAAAAAATCCTTGAAATCTTCTAACGCTTTACTAGTGGTACACGGCGAAAACTACACCTCATAATTTGTAGATCCAATTTATTTACCTAGATTAAAAATAAAACATATTTTATTAAATAAAAGGATCCCATTAGCTAATCAAAACATGCATGCGGTGCACGCGAAGTGTCACTGCTTTCTAATTGGCTGTTATAAATCGCACGTTGCTGATTGGTTGATGAGTCAGAGCGAGGTTACCCAATCAACGTTCAATTCCTGTTGCTCCCATGTTCATTTCCTCGTCTTTATTATTAACCCTCAATCGCGCTCAGAAAATGACCAAAGATCTTTGCGGAAATGCTATCTATTTAACTCCAGTATCCAGAAGAGTCCAAGAGGGAGTTTGTACCTACGCCAACCGTCTTGTAGCAACATCTTCGAATATTGACAACATCAATTTGTACAGAACCCGAAGAACGCAGAAATTTGTCGATCTCTGCAAATTCCACTTATCCTTATTGGTTGACTTACCAATTGATTTCAATGAGTATAATCCAGATTCTACCACTTCTCTAGATGGAACATTTAAACACAGGAGGTACCGATCTTGGGCGAAACTCTCTCAAGGAAATAAATGTGAAGTCCCTAAGAGTGGTGGGCTGTCTTTCATTGCTTTTATTTTGATCTTATTCTGTCGCTGACCTTGACCTTTTCGTTTGTAGATTGGTTGGAAGAACAGGTTGATATCTACGACAATGTCATGGCTCTTATGAACCATTTATCAATTGGCGACAGTAAGTTCTTATTAATTTATTATTCATTAAAAGTTTAATAAACTTAAGTTTCCACTTTGAAAAAGAATATTAGGTGTCGGTGTTAGGAAGCAATAATAACATTCGAATAGATTGCAAACGGGATGCATTAGAGGATTTAAGATCGAAGTTTTCGATTTCGTTCATTACTCCGACTATATTGTTGCTTGTGAAGAATTGTCAATTTCATTCAGAGATGGATGTTTCTGCTCATGTTTCTAATAGATGAGCGATTTTTAGAAGTTTATAACTACATAAAACTGAAAATATTGTTTTTAATAAAAATATGAACTGGTGGTTGATTTTTCCTTTCGTCTTTTAGATCTCAAAACCGAAATGATATTCAGAAAGACTGGCAACATTAGTCGTCAGCGGGAACTCTGTAAACACCTAAATACTGGGGCCAGCGTCGTCTATCCTGTTAATCTAGCGGCTCTAAATGCTTCGAATTTCTCTATTCCTCCTTCCTCTCCTCTTCCCTCATTTTCTTGGAGTCGAATGACACGTTCTAGACGAGTCAAGACTCTTTCAGCTGAACTGGATACTTTTTCAGACGTCTTTGACGAGCTCACAGCTCATGATTACGCAAACGCATTGAAGACTGTTCTTCGCGAAATGGCCGATCCAATCTTAACGCAGGATCTTCTTCCAGTTTATATTTCCGTTTCGAGTAGGTTGCGATCTTGGTCCAATGGCTCATTCTATCGATTTTCGACTAGTAACCCTGAAATTTTTCTATAGAACTCACATCAGGAAATTGCAACGATTCTGGATTCCGAGTACCCTTATCTCCAAGCAGTTCTCGTTTAGCTAGAGCCAAACAGATCCTAGCTCTAAGGATCCTTAGGTTTCTTCTTCCTGCCAGAAATCAGTTCCTTCTCCGTCGTTTATTGGATCTATTAACCGAAACTCTGTGTTACTCTCACATCAACGGGATGTCTGCTGAAAGCCTTGGTACCATCTTTGGTCCCCTTCTGTTTGCCCCATCTTGCGTAAGTAATTATTTCAGTATTTAATCTTGAATTCTTTGACTACATCGAATTAATATTTAAATTCTTTTAGCGTTCCAGTACTGACCTCCATAAGGAATACGATGCTCTGAATAATCTTGCTACGTTAATGATCAAGCAGGGCTCAAAAGGAGTGTTTGCAGCTCCGCTGGTTCTTGCTAATGATATCGATCGAAATATATCTTCGGAAGGTCTCTTATCGACTCTTAGTGCGTCCAAAGATTCTGGTGTTGATACATGTTCGACACAAGACGACGCTGTTATTTATACTGATTTGACCTTCGCGGAACAAGAGACCATCCAAGAAGATACTGAGGCTTGGAAGGAGCGTACTAAAGCGGCTTTGAACGAACTCAGTGTTGCTGTCAAGAAACTCCCAGATACTCATCCCAAGAAAGCTCGATATGTTCGAAGACTTAGTAATATCTATGGTGGGAGTAAGAGAAATCCTCTCAGAGAGATTATTGATCCTGGAACACCTTCAAGTCTTGTAAGTACCCACACTTGCTCCTTTGATTTGCATCTTGAAATTAATTTTGGTTTTGGTCTTCTAGATCCCTTCAGTTACTCCAGCAAAACGTTCTCTTGCTGATTGTCCTGAAGAAGTTAACATAGCAAAGACTTGCGCGACCCTCTCCTCAACCAGTCTGGACGGAAGCCAAGTTCCTTGTTGTCCATTGGCTGGAATGCTTCCACATATCAAGAGACGTCAAATGCGTATTAGAACTCCTTTGAGAAAGGCTCTAGAGAGCTTGAAATCTCCAGTTTTCGAGGAACGGAACATCATACCTCCACAACGTCTTCCTCAAATAGAAATCGTTCATCCAACTCCTGAGAGGAAGAGAGTTGCTGTGCCCGTTTCTGTCTGGTCTTCTCGAAGAAACTCCTGCATGCGTAAACTTCCAGTGAGAAGAAATTATCACCTGGTGAAAGTGGAGAAAATGGGTTGTCCATCAATTCCCGAGATTCATATGCGAACGAGGAGATCCACATGATTTATTTTTGGCGTATATTTTTGTACCTGTAAATATACGTGTTATTTAACTAACCCATCAGCCTTTTTTCCCAATCGACGTAAAATTTGAGTAGATTTAGAGTTAGTTGGCGTTGCTGAACAAATAATACGCGGCATTTATTATTTTTTTTCTAGGATGGAACTTAGGAATGAGTAATTTGAGGAGTGTTCTTTTATAGGAATCTCCTTTTTCAACATTTCTCGGTTTTTCTTTACCCGATTGATGGGATCAGTCGTAGTTGGTATAGTTATAATTTGCAGATAGTTAAGACAGTCAAATTTAGTTAGAACCTCAATAGAGACAGGAACATGCACTAGTTATTAGAATGCAATTTTATCTCAGCCATCTGAATCGTTCATTACCAGTTTGGCTACACCTAATAATCTTTGGGGGTTTAACTGTTTTGGATAGTCGGTGTTAGTATTAATATTCATAATAAGATGATATCCATTATAATTTTTCGATTTCGAACTGATATGGATTATGTCAAAACGACTTTGCCATATCTGGATATTATATTGGTATCCACAGAAGGTCCTGATGAATATTCCGTAAAATCCGTAATCCTTTGCTCCCTATTCCCATCACTCGGTTCATTCTAATTCATTTGCGATCATTCCGAAAATAGTTTTGGAGGGAACTGTCTAGTTTAGTCTGAAACCGCAAAAGTGACTCGATGGACACGCTGTTATCATGTCTTCCGTTAAGTGAGGTCTTTTAAAAACCCAGAAAATGTTCGTAACTTTAGCAGTTGGGACTCACTTATGATTAGAGATACTCGTCTGCACTTCGAAAACTATTTTCGTATTATATCTCCTTGACCGATAATCCCAGGCTCTTTCAAACACTTTCTACTTTGAACAGAGCTCAGATAAGAGCCCAGAGTTAAATTAGAATTCTCTTGCTCAAAATCTCTCTCACCTTCTCCTCTATGTTTTTGAAACATCGTTCAGTATGCAAATTAGTTTCAGCCACATGAAGTATAGGTCTACCCATCAAATTTAATTAATGGGTCTCTGTCTTTCAGCCACAACGGGGATACAATGTTCACATCAATGGCCATAATTTTAATCACAAAGAGACTCGGCCAAGAGCACCTAAATTTACCCAAATCTTGAAGTAGAAATTTGAAAAACACTTATAACTACGATAACAAGGAAAAGAAAAGCCGAATCGAAGTGGCAGTATCGACTATCATAATAAACCGCCTAGTCTAAAAGAAGTGGATATCGTGGACAAGAATTTACTCAGTAATCCAAGGTGACGAATCATGAAATTTGGAATTTAGAACGTGAATTACTCATTAGGTAAATTTTGAACAACCCAAATGCAAAAAAACCAAATGAATTTAAGCTCTTTGATACCCTCACTTGACTACACCATCTTTTGGATCCCTCCCCTTTGTCATTTAATGAACTTGCTGTTGTCCTGATATCCTAATATCCTCAGAGCTAGTTCAATAAATAGATGTTGTCACTTGAAATCCTACTAAATAACAGTATTGGTTGATTAGCTAAATAAATTCAACAAAATAATAAAATCGCACTACACATTAAATTGCCTTGACAACCAAAAATATGTATTTCCAGTTGATCAATTTTATTGCTGAGGGGGAAGACTTGGTAGTGTCACTATGCCAAAAATATATTAACGAATATCGAGGTGACCAAATGTTGCGCAATGAGCGACCCTGATCAGGGATGAGGGGGAATTAAGGCGTGAAACCAATGGGTCGGAAAGGTGGGAGGGGATCAGTGCGTTTCGTTTGGACTATTTCTAGTTTTGAGGTGATAGGAATTATATATCTTAGCGTATGTCTCTAAACAGGATATCCTGTCTGTCTATGTTAGGTCTGTAAATACGAATTCCAACTAAGAAATGTAGTTTAATCACCAGATGTTTCCCGTTCAAAGTCTCGCTTGAACATTATAAGGAATAAAGAGGAAGGAGAGGTTTTCGAATGTTTAGGACATCAAGTTCGATGTCTTCATGAAGAATTCATATTTACCATTAATTATTGCAATTTGATGGAATTGGGAGGTTTGAATAATACTAAGTCAGTTGCGATCAGAATGACCGATAAAGAGAGAGAGATCTTAGTGTGAGCTTCTCAATCAGATGAACTTCAAGATAAATAACTTATTCACAGGATGAGTATTAAAATATATTACTTCAATGGGTCTTATCCATTTTCTTAATGTTGAAAAGCTTAGCTGATATTAGCTCTGTTGTTGATTTATTATTTATTATGATTACCATTTTCAGACCTTGTCACAGATGTTTTATTGCTTATAATGAATATGAAACATTACGGTAGAAATAAATGACATCCAGATGGGAGGTGAACTTAATTGATTAACATTATTTAAACGTTAGAAAATTCATAACTTATATTGAAAACCGAAGGGTCCTGGTTTTTAAGAAAAGGGAGGAGATATCAAAGTAGTAATTACACAAAATAAGTTTGATTTCTCTTGGAAATAAAAGATTCAAAACAGAGACTGGAAGCGAGCATTCAAAGGTATTTGGCGGATGACTTTTAAGAATAGAACTATTATTTCGAGCGACGCAAGTTAGCTATTTGTGTTCATTCAGTCTAAATATTCATTTAGAATATTGGGGTTTAGAGTGAAATTCTGAAACAAAAACATTAATTAATATCAAGGCGATATCTAGTTGGGTTGGGCTATGATGATTAAAGGGTCCGCTAATGCGGAGAAAACACACACCTATCGGTGGTAGTCGATAGGCGGTTTCCCAGCTCGAAGTAAAACATCTCAAAATCCAAGATTAAGTCAAATACTACGAGATTCTCAGATATTAAGAGAGCTTTCTACATGAGTTTGTGAGAAGTCTAAATAAGTTTATGTCCGATAATGAAGATAATACGGCTGGATGTCGTTACTAGGGTTCTTTCTCTTGGTAATCACCTCAGGGCAGTCTAAATGATTGACGTATGTGAGTTGACGGATAGAGCGCATTAGGAGTATTGAAATGCGAATTATAAAGGGAATAAATCGTGGAGATACGAGACGACGCTTAGATCATAGTGACTAAAATTCATTTATAATTGGCACATTCAGTCAAATTTAGTAAGCTAATTGGGATCCAGTTTACAACGAAATGGCTGAAGAAATCTGAGTTAAATGAGGTATTTACCATAGTATATTTCTGGCCTCCATTTAATAAGTCCATATTATTATCATCTATTTGAAAGAAAATACAAAAATAAACGAGGAAAGTTAGAATAGTTTAAACGATGATTGTGCAATAATATTAGAGCATCAAAAGGGCTTTGATTCAACTGAACACGATCGTCAAACTTATACCTAATAGGTAGGTAGTTGCATCATAAACTGGGGGTCCAAACTTCTAACAACAGGGCCCAGAGTGATAGGTCATGCCGACAGAGAACAGATTTAACTGAAAGGTTGAAAAGATTGGGGGATTTGTGATGGTATGTCAATATATTTGTCTCTTTGATTGTCAAATATTAGATGGTTTTTCCAAACTTAACAATCCCTTAATGAATTCTTTGTGATTAAAAAAGTGATTCACTATTTCAGTTATTTCTACTGGTTAAACACCTAGGATAGCAATCATCCAAACATCCCGGTCTATGAATCTCTGCTGTAAATCAAAATCAGTGAAGTATCTTGATTGGATTTACATTCAATTTCCTAATAACCTGGCAAGCTAAAACTGATGACCCCTATCACTTTGTCAGAGAGTCCTCAATAAATTTGACGGAAGTAGCTAAAAATAAACTCTGAAAACAGGCGAAAATTAACCGGAACGACCTCAAGAGGTCAAACAGTTATGATATCTAGACATGTGGAGTGGATCGACAAGTTTTTTAATGATGAACTCTCTAAAGACAGAAGCAGACGCCAGAGAGCAGGTGGAATCATTAACGGAAGCTGACATCTGTCCAATTCACCTCCAGTTTTATTGGTTCCGCATGATGCCGGGGGGGGGAGGGTTTTGGGAGGTTGTAAAGGGGAATCTACGATGGGGGAGGCATGAAATAGGGAAAAAAAACCTGTCCCAACCAATGAATTTAAAAATAAATTCTCCGAAGATTTAGGCTCGACGTCGAAATGTTTTACGAATTTTATAGATCTAGAAAAGCCCGAAGGAAGTAAAAAATTCCTGATTCCACGATAGTTCAACTGATTGTTCCACGAAAGGGTTATATAAAATTTTCGTACCTACTTCAATTCGGTAGAAGCTTTGGGAAATTCTGAAAGTAAATCATTTTTATTAAATGGGCAAAGGTTGTGTGTTAAAAATTGATGTAATTCACTTTATACTGATATACCGATTTCATTAAATCCAACTTCAAAAAAAGGTTAGATTTTACGCTTTAATAATAATTCGAGTTCTTGTTTGATGGAAGATGAATACCCACTTGCTCCCATTTGTTTACACCCAATCGCTTAACATAACTTCCTCGTCGACTTTGAAAATGACCCATAAGAGCTAATGTTAAAATGCTCAGTCTGTCAGGTGGACACTGATGGCTCAAATGATAATCCCATATATTTGTTTCACTATCAATCTAATAATTTTTGTGCTTTCGTATTCTCAATCTAGGGCAGTTTGAAAAGATCATAAATTGAGTAGAAACTTTTGCCATTGCTATGTGGTGGAAGCCTCTAATATCCATTTAGGAGGAATCCAATTCCCGCATGGGAACAGTAAAATTTGTTCTGATGACTAAGCGATGGGATATTTCAATAAGACCGGCTTATAAAGCAGTATTCTATCTTCAGATTAATCTCATTCGTTTTTCAACAATGATGACCAATAAGTGTTTGATTAACTGCCCTAGTATTCGAACATTGCTATTGTTTAGTTTGATAACTGAATTGCATAGAATTAAATATTTTCTCCAATTATTTCTTTGCTATGAGCATAAAGGAAGCGCTTTGAGTAGATAACTCAAGTGTATTAACTGAACAAAAACAGAATTAAATACATGTTTGCAGTCTCATTCACACCCAATAAAACGTGAACATCAGATTCTACGTTGAGATTTGAACTCCAGGAACCGCTTTAAATACGAATTTGATGTGCAAATGCGTCTTCTATCTAGATGACTCCAGGGATTTTAGCTCTTGATCACTCACTGAGTTAGTCCTGAGAGGTGCCAAATATCGCCCTAAAATTTAACGGTCTACAGGCAATAAATTCTTAACTCAGTGAGTTAAAATTCCCAGAAAACGGGGAACACAATCGGGTGATTAATTCTATTCCGCATTTTGAGGGACCATTATGTTCGGTCTTAATTCCACATTTTCCATTATCATCTGCCTTCAAACACAATATTTCTTCAGCTGCAAATTTTAAGGGATTCCCGACCATATCCATTAGAACTGTTTTGCTTCGACACCCAGCTTGGTTAGAGGAAAGACAACTTGGAGCTGTTTAACAAAAAAAACGTATTCCTACCCCTCTGCTTACGGGTATTAGTTGATTCGGTTGGTTATACAAAATATCAGGTATCATCCAACAGTACATACGAACAAGCTGACCGCAACACTGCGAGTGCACAAATTGAGTCTAACTTTTACTGCCGTGTTAATCAATGGATTATAAATTTGTCGACAAAACGAGAGAGAAACCGACAAGTATTTTTCACAAATAAAACATTGAGAAAGCAAGAATGAGATTTCCTGTGGAGATCTTCACATTATAACCAACCTGACATCCAAATTAGAGGTGAAAATATTTCTTTTATCTAGATGACAAATGACAAATTCTTCAAAATCTAATGAAGAAGCTAGACAGGTACTTGACTGTCTATTGTCAAGCGATTGCTGACACATTCGCAGTAAATTAGTTGATCAGTTTTCCAAATTTGTTCGAATTTAATGACACTAGGATACGATGGGTCACAATAGACTAAGTGAGCGGAGGATTCAATTTTAACCAAGATTTCGGAAACACGTAAAGACTAGGAATTACATACACGAACTGGTAGTATCGGCGTGCACACATGTTTCAACAAATAGGGTTCCCACTACGTCACAGACGCACAGTCATCACTTGATTTTAATGACGAATACAACCACTAGAAAAGCAGGTTTTTCGAATGTCTAAAGAGAGAGAGACCAAGGCAGAAAAGAGAGGGAAAGACATTGTGAATCATACTCCACTGGGTCTTGCACGCAAATCAGCCAGAAAGGCATACAAAGACACCCAACAGTGTACCAGATGGGAACACAACCGTCGGCCTGTTCGTGGGGTGCGTGAGGGGAGTTTGCGGGGGGAGGGGTTGGTGAGGAGAAGAGACAAGAACACACTGCAGACTACTGACGAATATAAGGGTGAGAGGGAAGCACATGACTCATGAACACCTTTCTATTCCTCGGGGTCTGGTCAGGAATCTTTCGATTGGGTACCTCTGGTCGGCCTTAGTTACTTGTCCTGACGATCAGATTTTCTCCCTTTTTAATTTGGAAGACGGGGATAGAGTTAATGGGTCTTTTTTGTTGATTAAACTAGATTTGAGACGGGTGACAAATCAACGGCGGACGGAAATAAAGGTAATTGATCTGGGAGCCTAACTTACCGGCATTTGATATAGAATGAAAAATTTACATTTTATCACTAATGTTTGCCAATCAATTATTTTCACAGCCATGATATTAATTACTATAATTCGTAGTGATGCAATAATATTTTTCAATTTTTCACTGTGAGGAAGCAGCTGAAGTCGGCAAAGAGTAGGTCTAGTGAATGATAAAGGTGAGGGATCAAAAAAAACGCTGATGGCAAAGTCAGGTATCGAAGTATCTTACTTACTCTGATGTTTGAAACCGGGTTTTAAAATACTGACTTAATAAGTAGATCATATTCATAAAATCAAAATGCCAATTTTTCACCTGAACTAATTACTAAACGGAACCTTATTCACGAGATTACGCCAATCTACCTCCACTCCAAAGGTTGAGAATCCAGAGTCATCTTACATGATCTTAACGTAGCAGAGCTGAGGTTGCTGCATTGTATAGCTTTTTACAAGATAGGGTCTCAATTTTGAGATTTATCTAGGAGATTCATCAATAAGCAAATCTGTCGATAGTCGAGCTTATCATACAAATTCATGTGTTCGATTTGTTTAAAATTTAATGAAATCTGAAACATCGAATGCATATAGATGGATGAGTATCTCTTTTGTTGTTGGGATATAATATTTCCCTTTTAATTCTTCGCTTATTTAACCGATGAAACAGACGCGCACCGCCATTATTTGAACGCATGATATCTAATGGGTTAGACGCTAGACGTCTGAATAATTAGTGCTTATCCGGATGATTGAGAATTAATTACAAACTGGGGGCCTGCTTCGTTTAAGTGCCATCAGTGAAAATTGGTTTCTTTATTGTGGTTATGTTTTATTTTTATATTGGCAGGCTGTCTTAGTAGTCATAGCAACAAGGAAAACCGAAAATTCATTGATAGAGTAGGCTAAGAGACTATCTTACCTTTAATACCACATTTAGGATAAGAGGGAAATCTTCATGATCTCCTCTAATTTTTAACATTAAATCAAGCAAAACCGAAATTCTTGCCCTAGACGAGCATAAATTCGCTACCAAGAAAGAATTTGTGTACAATTTTAACCATCAATCATATTTCAGTGGGTCAATAGGATGATTAAGGAGGCCAAACTATCTTTAAAGGTATCAATCCCTTTAGATCAGTTTAGTTTAAAACAAGTTAGAAAAGTGTTGTGCGCAGGGACTGTCATCTTGGTTAGTGTAAGAAAGCGAGGGTAAAATAGCTATCTCCATTACATTAATTGGGTATTAAGAAGATATGATTTGGACAGCGGGATGTCAAACTTTAAACACAAAATCCACTATAAGGACAGGATGGTGAAATTTTAAAACTTCATTCCAATTGAGCGCTCCATTTGTGTCTGGTGTCTCTTTGTCCTTGTGATGTTCAGGGCCTAAGATATTTAAGACGTCAAGTTCGGTTGGAGCTTAGGTTTCGAAGACAATCAAGGAACAGTAGCACTGGTGCTGGAATTCATATGCGGAAAATTTGTATTAAATACTATTTTCATCATCATAAATTTCACAAATTGGTTAAAATTAAACTTTTTTTTATAAATTCAGATAATTTTCAGACTGTTGTATTCTTTATGACACAATAGCTCGATAGATTTTTACTCAGGAATATTTAAGAAGAATGGTGAAAATCTCATGACATTCTATCTCTCAAGACTTGTATATGAGTCAAGACAACAACGCAACCTGACAAACGAGTATACTTCCAAGTAATCACCACCAGAAGGAATAAGCACAATTTGAAATTAGATTGCTTTTCTTTTGTACCTCAATCGCCACTTTCATTCAAGTATGGATATGAATTCTTCGAACAGGATTAAGTTTCGAAAAGTTACCGTACTTATTTTTCAACAACTTCTTTGTTCATTAGCGAATTTTAGTCATCAGTGCTTTGCCAAATGTTCCATTTTTACCAACTCACACTCTTCACAGCCCTATGGTGGTCTATTCACCCCCCTATGTGAATGAAGATTTGAAATTAACAAGGCTTTTGTGTAGAAAAGGAACTGCCCAGGCCGCTGTGTTAAGCAGCCGTATCTAGTTTTACTAAAGTTGGGGACATCATTTGAAAACAGTGGAGTGAGAAAGAATACTGGAAGAGAACTGGAGAATAGATGTTTAACTTAACAAGGAAAGACCTGACCCTGGCGATTACTAGGAAAACAAAGTTCTCTTAGGCTCTAGTCCTGACAAAATTACAAAGTGATATTTTTAAATAAACCGAAAGGATACATTTTAAGCTTGTAGGCTTGGGAGCAAGTGCTAATCTTCAGTATTTGGAAACTTTTTGGCCGAAAATTTATTTTACAATATTCTTACCCTCATGAAACCTAATTCACTTATCCTGAGGCTCTTGCGGTGGTAGATTCAGACTCCTATGTGAGTAAAACCTCGTAGCTATCGCTGATTCTAGGCTAAAAGATAACAAATGAATGGATTGATGAATTTCAAATCAAAATCGTCAAATTATCTTCGAAAATCGATTAGCTGTGTAATTACTTTAAATAAAAGAACGCTAAGTAAGTTTGATTTTCATTACGCGTGCGGACAGTGCTCAAGAAAAAGACGATCAAAGAGGTAATTTTCCAGAGTTTAAGTAAATGCTGGTCTAGAATAAAGGGCTCAGACCATATAATACTCGAATAATTGATCCTTTACGGTATTTTTACATATAAATAAATGATGAAGAAACGTTTTAATAACGCTTGTAACTTATACTGATTGATCGCTTGTCAGAAATAGCAGCCAATAAATGTAGCTCTTGATTGAACTCTAACTAAATGATTGTATCAACCGACAAGTTGTTCTATTCGGCTTTGGGAAAGCCCATTTTCATTGAAATTCGGACCCTGTCCCTTTAATAAATCATAAGATTAATTTGGGAAAGGTTTAAATTTTGCTCCGATTTCAGCCATCTGTGATGCGAGAGAGGGCGAGAAGAGAGAAGAGAGGGAGAGAGGTAGAGAGGTTGGAGAGAATAGATGGTGAAAAGGGGAGGAGGGGAAGAATCTACAATAGAACAGAGAAGAATTTCCACTTCTGACCCAATTTGGGGAAGTGACAAATTTTGACTGAGTCAGAGGGCGCGACAGATTCAATAAATGAATGGAAATGAATCCATTCTCTAACTTTAAGTTATATATGAGGCGGCTCTGAAGGTAGATAAACATAATTTCTGTTAAAAGTTAACTAGATAATCTTCTTCGAAAACAAACGACTCTCTTCATGGTAGCTGCCGGAAATAACAAATAAAAGTAAAAAGTTCCATTTGAGGAAAAAACTTTTATGAACTTATTAAAACAGAAAAAAACTTTATTTCAGCTAAAAATTCAATTTTCCATTCAATTCTCTAAGCTAGTAGTCCAAGTACTGGATTGTTACCTAAGAATACTATCTTACCGTAAAGACTGCTTGAAGAACACATGATATCTGCTATTCATCATTCCATTTACGGATCATAACGTTGTTTTTAATTTCAGAGAATTAAAAGGCAGTGTTTTCAGTTGGATCCTTCTTAATACCGCTGATTTTTGCCCAAATTAAATTACTTTAAAAGCTCTTTTCAATCATTTAGGATACCCTGAAGAATTCTAAACCATCTTCTTTTGAGATTTACATCATTTCCCAGCCTCTATAAGTCAGCTTTCCAAAATTTCTCAGTCCTCACAAATGGAGAAGGATAGATGAGCATGACAACGTTGAAGTGTGATACGGAAAAAGGATCAGACTATCATTTATAGTTTTGTCCAAGAAGGTATTGTAGAAAGAATATTAAACTATCCCTATTTTTGGATAAATGAATTTCCTGTTCAAACTTGCTCTAACTTTCTTTTATTATCCTAATTTTAAACCTGTGGTTCAAGGTACGAGGTATCTCTAACATCCCACTTGGTATGAAAATTACTTTTTAATGAGGCCCTCAGGTACTTATTTCCCCTACTCCAGTAACTCGTATGAATAGGGTCTCAGATCAATTAATGTTCGGCTGAAAAAGCGCGTAGGACAAATAATTTTTCTTCAACAGTTCAATGCGAATACGTCATTACCCTCTGGATAATGGTCTTTTTTCTACTATGTCAACTTTCTGGAGCTTATAGTTTGTCGAAGCGTGCAGTGCATAAGGTGTTCTTTGGGCAAGATTTTGGACACATAACTTCTAATTTATACAATCCGCGTACTGAATTAGGGGATGTTTCTGAATGATCTAAATTTGGGTTCCATCTATGGGGGATTTCGATAAGAATGATAAGATTTTGTTCACCTTGAATGAAACAAGCTTCCGAAGCTCAACTAACTAACTTTAAAGTTTAGTTTTCTCATCTTCGTTAAGTTATGACTCTTGAATGCTATGTATCATATAATGTCAATCATTGGAGAAAAAACAGACCGCAGTGATGAGAGTGACCATCATGATTTAAAAACCGGTTAAAAAGCACTGAGCGTCGTAGACAAGTATTTGCTGTAATCCAGGGGCCAAATTGTGAAATTTGAATTTTAAAATGGGAACTACCCGTTTTGACAAATATTGAATTATCCGAATCCAAAAATCAAATGAAATGAGACTCTTCGACACCTTGACGTTGCTCTCAGTATCTTTTTGATCTTCACACCATTATCATTTGGTGAATTTTTTAACCGATTTTAGTTACCTGCCCCAATTAAAAATTGTAATATTTTGTATTGCTGTGGAGAATAATCATTTCTCCTTTTAATGCTATTTTATGCCCTTCCTACAAAATAAAGGGTGATTGAATGAGTATATATCCAGTCTATGTTTTCAAGATTATGGTACTGATAAAATAATTATATGCACAAATGCTACATCACCGTTTCACAGCCATAAGCTTTCAATGAACAATGAAAATGGGGAAGAGAAGAGTGACAGATATACTTGCACGAAATGCCATTATGACTCATAAGTTACTAAAATAAGGCTGTATCTTCAACTTGGAAAATACCTGTGGACATTGGAACAGCTGCGAAACTGACAGTAATAATGGAGTGGTAACTAAAGTAGTCATGTAAGGACTTTTTATAAAAAAAAAAGAGTGAAGAAAGCAAATGACTGTTTTCGAGAATTTTTGGCAACCTGAAAGATTCGACAGTCACCCATCATACCATAAATTTTCTATAATCACTTTCAGCATTTTCATAAGACGAAACTTCGTCTAAAGTGTATCAGTGACGAATTGGTCATTGTGCACAACCGTCGCAAAGGTCACATTTTCGATTCCTATCGACACACACTCAGTAAGTGGAAAGGACTGATTGCACTGTTTAAGTCTGGAAAAAAATTCCATGCCACTACCTACACAAAATGAGATTTGGAGGACTCTTTCCTAAATAGGCTTAGGAATTATTATTATGAATTCTTCGAAATATTTAACTCGGCATGTAGGCAATTCATTCCATGAGGCGCTATTTTTTCAATTCCATCGAAATAGCAAAGATTTGACTTTGCCCTTCAGATCGTCAGACCGAAGTTACTTCTACTCTGGCATTTTTCAAGGGCTCACTCTACTGTTATTCATTACGTGTCATGCATAAAATATAGTTTAGATAGGAGATCAAATTCAGAGCTCTAGTTTTGCAGAGCTTGTGTATTGTCTCTCTCTTACATTATTCTTGATAAGAGAACATAATACAGCTTTTGACTATGCTAGTCTTCTGTCAGAAGTTAGAAGATTTCCACTTTCTATTAACTATATGGAGGTCGTAAGCCGCAGCCCTTTGATAAAAGCAGAACAGATCTGAGATTTAACTGATTTGGTATTTGGAAGGTGGTATTATTTCTTTTAAAATTCATATACACATTGAATTCATTCTGTCTGTTAATGTATGAGTGAGCTCTGTTAGTAGATTTTTCACCACCCCGCTAATTTGAAACTGTATCGACTTAAAGAGGCATCTCAGTAACACTCTCATTCGCATTCTTGTGATCGATATTTAACTAATGAGAACGGACTTTTCAACCAACAAATTTGATCCAGCAGATTTCGAACCATTACTTCCTGGAGTAAGACCGATGTAAAAGCTTTTAACTGAAAGATAAAGGCTAGAGGTATTTAAAATTTTGCTCTCCTCGAGGCTCACCAACGTGTCAAACATTAATAGGTTGACTCATTTATTGTGACTCCCAATTCCCCAAAATTAGTCAGCTTGGGGAAATGCAGGTGACCATAGTGACAGGCAACTTTGTTATAGTAACCCAAGGTTAGCAAAAACATTCACTAATTTTCTCTGATATGGACAACTTTTCACAATCTGGTAAAAAATACGAATATTCTACTAAACTCTTCTGCTTGACATGAGATGCACTGCCTACCGCAAAAAACTGACCGGTGTCAACCATTGTCGTTTCACAGATAAAAACATATTCTGAACAACAGTTTGCTTCATTGTTATATTGGCGGTCCAAAGGTTATCCCCATTTTTTTAGAGCTCACACATTGTAATCTTGTACCAACCCGGCGTCATTTGGTTTGTCGTCGTGCGTGGTCCATAAAACATGATTTGGATCAGAGTTCGCATGCAAAGTTCAAATGCACCTTCAAATAAATTTGTCTACTATGTGGGCAAGCCTGTATCTTTCTATTTTATATTATTCTTTATTTATACGGAGTTGTTTATGATGAACTACAGCTAAAATGACTATAGGATATCGACTTCCTGTTTATCAGAATAAGTTTCCACTTTAGGCTTACATTTAAGTGACATATTAAAGAATGTCCTAGTTCACGTCAGGCGTATTTTTAATCAATTTCTAAGATATAACATTAAATGAGTTAAATCCTTAAGTGTTCATCGAATCTTTAAGCTGATGATGTATCAAATCAGAGGTATGCTGAAAGGAAGTATCCATTCAAGTTATGGCAAAAAGCGAACTCGACATTCGGAAGGATGCCTTACTTTACGTCAAGTGATTTCATCATCAATTTGGAGATTTTAAAAGTGCATGGGCATGTAGGAATCATTGAGGCTCGAAGTTGGATCCACACACTCTTTGTGAGGTTACAAATCGATAGTACCTTTCGAATATACATGATTATCGCTTCGAGGCTCAATGATTATGCAAATTAATTTAGTAAATTGAAAAGTAAATGATAACCATAAATACATGGAACAAATCGATTACGCAGAGTATTTTTTAAACGTCAAGTGGTTGGACTATCAAACAGTTCTAGCAAATATGAAGATGGGCCTTGGGATGGAAAATTGCAAGTTGGCTTCATATCTACCCCCATCCTTATCATGGAAAGAGGTATGGGATTAAGTCCGCTTTTAGCATCATAACAGTTTAGACAGGATCCCGACCGCCAACAGTCAGTAAAATGAAAATAACTTCATTGCTCTAGGTAGATGTCCCTAAGGTAATAACCTGGAGCTGGCTCCCGTAGCCTTATCATTTATAAGAGGTATAGAGTCACATTCCTTTTCTTTTGTCTCCCATGAAATTGTGTCAGATGATGCTGGTTTCAGATATTTACCTCCGTGTATTTTTTCAATAGCAACGGCTCAGTGTTGACACACACTGAACTTACTTGCCGTTTTTCCAAAAAACGGTAATTCGTCCCTAAATAAATAAACTTAAATACGTCAATTCTCATTTTAATAACGCCGGTCCAAAGCTTCCCACCCTTCTAATTTTCAGAACCCACAGTGTGGCTCCCGTTGAGCTTCCCACTTGTCGTTATGCGTTGTTTATTTGGACAAAAGTTCAAACCCAGGACTCCAGCTTCAAATAAGCTGATGTGCTATATTCTCCTACCCTAATTTTCTTCATATATTCATATATGTTAAATTGAGATTTGAATTTACTTTACTCCTTATTCAGGAGCTGGAGCATATTGACTTCCCGTTAATCGGAAAGTGTGTAATTTGAGGGTACATTTGATTGAAATTTAAGAATGTTCCAGTTTTGTGCCAAGTGGTTGCATTAGCAATGTCTACCATATAAAAGTACTTAGGATAAGTCTCTAAGTCGGTAACACGAGTTCTCCTATATATTAATCAAACTTTTAACCTGATACTGCATCTAATTAAAGGTGCATTAAACTGACGTGTTTCCTATCTTCTTGTAGAAAATGACAAATGGACATTTGGAAGGATACTCTGGTTTAACAGCAAGTAATTTTATTTTCAATGTCAAATTTTAAAAATACATAGGCAGAATGGAATGTAACTCAGATCTGGGATGAAAATTAAATATCTTCCAAATTGGCTCGCTCCAGTATTCAGATCTTTGTTAAAAAATATGCGGAAACACTCCGCATTTGGCATCGTTATAGTCTGGACGGAAAGAATGAACAAAACTCTCATTGATCCTGCGGTGGCTTGATCTTCAACAAGCCCATTATTTTTAACCACAGCAACATAAGAAAATGTCCACTTTTCATCGTGGAAAGGTAACTAAAGTCAGGTAATAATAAAGTCCAATGAAGAATAGAGGGAAGGAGACCGAAAAAATATTCAGACTATAATCATGGTATGAAGGAGTCTAACATAATTTGACTTTAGGCTTCTGACTGTATGGTATATACTAAATGAGTCGTTAAGATTTGTTCCTTGGATTACTGAGCGAGATCTTGGTCACACAATATCCAGCACTTATTGACCAGTTCTTATTTCCTAGCGTACACTTTGTGTGAACTCTAGGGAAAAAACAAAATTATTGCCTAAAATCATTTAAGTTCGGAAGATTTTAGCACACTAACAATATAGACAGGACCTTCAGCAGCCAATTAATCATGCAAGTACGTCCATCTCTGTCTGGTAGTCATTCCTCTTTAATCCAACTTTTCTCCCGGATTAGGGTCTATCTAATTACACATTTACTTAAGCCAACACCTTTGACGGAAGATTACTGTATTTTTTTGAAACAACAGCCAGTGGACAGCTAGGACAAAATATCTCTTCTTTTCAGCCTGAATTCGTAATTACTCACTTTATTTCTACACTCTCTCCGGCCTAGAGCTAGGTCTTGTATTCCATTCCTTAGATGCAACTTGGTTTCGTCGTATCATATAAACCACCATTTGGACAGCAGTCCAGAAAAGGAGCTTTTGTTTTACAAAACTTTATGTACTAAAGAAAACATCGGATATTTCTATTTAATTATTACAATCTGTTTTATTCTGCGGGAACGCTGATGCAAGGACGCATTTGGCCTTTGTTAAGAACCCGGAGGGTTTCATCACTAATTACAATGTTTTGAATCAGAAAACAATCGAAGCTTTAAATATTTAACGTTTCAACGAGTGTCCTAGCGTGCAAAAAGGTACACATGGAAACCACTCTACATGGGATTATGAGCTTTCTTCAAGTTTGTGGTACCCTATCTTCTGTGTTGTTATCTTAATCAAATTAGTGCACTTACTTCGAAGAGTCATACAATGTGGAGTTCTCTTCTATTCAGCGTTTCATATTTAGGCTATTTTGATCAATCAGAAATTAGTAAATTTACAATAAAGGACCACAGTGAAGACAACGACCAACCTTTCAATTCAGGTTTAGTTAACATAAATTGTAAGTAAAATGAAAATACTTTAAACGGTGATAATATTTAAAAATTTCTATTTTTTCCCATGAAAAATATTTGTCTATATTTTAGTAAGACGTTTATGTTTTGTGAACCATTAAAATAATTCAAAAGGGCCGCCAAAAGCCAACCCATTTTTGCCTGCTTGATTTATTATGGTGTAGGTGTAAGTGAAACCTCCTCCCCGAGAGGTTTAATAAGGGGTATGACAGCAGTTAAGTAAAAAAGCTACAATGTATCAGCATCTTGGACATCTCTTTTCCTTTGATGGGAGCAATAGATGTAGATCCACCTGCCAACACACAAACATTTCCGGGTTTATGATTAATATCCTACTGTTAAGTGTTCGGGAGGTCTTGGATGTGGGACCTAGTGCGTGTGCGTGAGCGAGAGCAAACAGAGCTGAGTGGTGGGTGGAAAGCCAGAAGGCCCAAAACTGTGATGGTGGTGGTGTTAGTTAATGGAATTTCTTTGATGATTTGTAGCTGTGTATACAGGAGGAGATTGGTTGTAAATAGAACATATCGATTTGAATGTTTTCACTTGACGATTCGTAAACTGTTTCATGGGACAGTGAGTCAAGGTCAAGATCGAGGCATGAATTCGACCGGTCTAACAAATGCATAGGTTTCATGGGAAAACCCAGATAATTTGCGGAATACGTTTATCGATTACTTTTTGGGTAAAAATTTTAACTATTTGCAGTTGGTGATTCTTCTAGGACTAACGACAGGTAACAACAGTCTTTCCTGAGCGTAAAGACCAAGATTTGGGTTGGACAAATAAGTAATTAATAATTGAAAATGAATAAGGGGTAAGGAAGAAAGGAGTAGAATGAGGAATTGGGAGGGATGAGGAGGCGTCAGTGCTGAGCGAGGACAATCCGAAATGCTGCTGACCGATTTCGAGTTTTTGTTCATTGATAGGTAATTAGCTGTTAGAGGAGAAATATGAGTCAGTAGGCGTGCAAAGCATAAAGAGAGTGAGGAAACCTATGAGCAAGAATGCTCAGGTAATACGGCGTCAAAACATGAATAATTGCAGATTAGAGGGCAGAAGTTGATAATAAAAACAATATTATTAAAAGGATACCATTCAATCTTTGCTCACTGTTTCTTAAGTTATCTTCTTGTTACTTAAAGGAGATAGTCTTTACAAAGTTAAGGTTTAAGCTTCAGAATCTGATCGCCAGACCCCTAAATGGTAGATTATGTAAACAGTCTTCGGAGAGGGAGATAGGTTGAGGCATTAATGAGGGGCTTGTCATTTCAGATAGGTTATAGCTGCCACATAATGACTCATGGGTCTGCTCAGCCTAGACATTCACAGAGTGACTCACAAAGAAAAGACGTACAGCCTTCTTAAGCGTACCTCATTTCATCCTTATTCCCAAGTCCACTATCACATACGCAGTTTAGGCGTGTAACCAGCTCTCCTTCCCACAACTTCCCCTCTTCCTTCTCTTTGCCTTCGTCGAATTCACCATTGGTCCATCTGAACTCTCTTTCTTCTGATTTGATAAAGGTTGTTGCCTCCTGTTAGCCTTAAAGATCATTTGATTTTAGAGGGAATAACGTAGTCAGATACACTGAACTGGAACTGAATTTCCACCTATTAAATTATGTTTTTCAAATCAACATTTTCGCTGCTTGATTTGGGAGTCCTAGAAATCATGACAGTTACCACTTAGAGGAATTTATATGATAATGTTTTTGATTTTGTTTAGTTGGTCATTATTATCATACATGACGGAGCAAAGTTGATTTGCCGTTTATAATCATATGGGAATATAAAGAAATAAGTCTTTCAAAAGTCTAAACTTTAAAATCTCGTTTGCAGCGTTTTGAAATAGTTGTATAAGAAGTTAAAATAAGTTATTTAATTTTATTTAATTATTTTATGCAATCGTGCATTTCAGCAGAACATTCATTTCCAAATTTTTGCCAACCAAAAAGCAAAAGCCAAAGGCAATTTAGAAATCAGTGGTCTTAGATTTTTCTGAGGTTAAAATGGTCGGCGTAATTGCTTTTGTTAAGTTTGGTACTTTGAACCTTTCTCCAATTGCCAAACGCGAGAAACTTGGCGAACGAATTCAAAAAGGCTCACTTAAATCAAGGTGGTTAGTAATCTTAAAGCAGATATTTGCAAAATTTGAACTCACAGTCTTTATATAGACTTTAATATTAAAATAATTTTGAATTTATTTTATCATAAGTTCTATTTCTAGTCACAATGATAGACAGAGCTCAGACATATTGGAAGCTATGCCTGTCTAATAATATGGTGTATTAAATAGAAAAGAACAAGAAAGTTATGATTTATAATAAAAGGGCTACTGATTAATGAAAAGTAGCAAGGTTGTTTCAAACTGGCTGACTATCGTATCTTACGGGAATGGTGCCACTACCTAATTTTGCAAATTTGACTCTTTATGTGTCCACAACTTTTCCAGAGAAAATAGAATCTTTTCCTGAAAATCGTAAGTAAAATGATACAAATGAGTGCAGCTAATAGTCTTGCACTATCGACAGGATCACTGCTCCTCAGGCATAGTGATCAACAAGGATTTCCAATGCCTAATTTCTGGTTGTTTAAAGTCTTATAAAAGACAGAGATGATTGAAAAGTCACGCATGGGAATTAATCTTTAATGTTGACGTCACGTTCATTGGGAGTGTTCGTTATGGGAGGAGAAGTGGTTATTCTGATTTCCAGGAATCAAATCCCCCAACCTTTTCCTTAAACTATTTCCCCCGTGCGGCAGTTAAGTATTTGCTTATTTGAATTGCACAGTGTACGCTGTCTTCAGTAATAAACAGATACATTCTTACAAAGGAATGCAAATCTTCCGTCTTGAAAACCAAGGTCTTTTGTAATTTTCAGCCAATAGCCCTCAAAGTTAAGTTTCCGCTTGTCAAATTTTAGACATGGACTGGATTAATTCTGCATATACATATATATATTAAAATTTATTTTAACTGACGGTTGTAAAAACGAGGGTGACACCGCCACCCTGTGCTTTCGAATTTTGTAAATTCGAGTGTACTCTTTCTTCTGTAAGCAAGCAAGTTTAAAATGAATGTAAATGTAAATAAACGCTAATTTTATTCTTGAGAATAGTATCTACTACGATTTTCATCCACTTGTGTTGAAAGTGAAGCTTCGATGTAGTGACCTCCATGCTCAAGGAACAAAGTTTTATAGTTTTAAGAAACGAAAACTACAACTGAAGCTATGTGGAGATCGTGATTTCAGGACTCTGATCCCCTTGTTTAATATTACATTGTCCCATGTGTCTGCTCTACCTCTCTTTGTATTGCAATATATTATCAGTTTTTGATTTCTGATCCATCGATTACTAACAAGCAACAGACGCGCAACCACAAAACTTCCTCACCTTCCCTACATTCGTGCTATCTCTCACAGCCTAAGTTAGTTGAGCTCTTAAAGTGGCTTTATTGACTGGGGTTAGAGCTACCTTAACTCTCAGTCAAAACTGTACCTTCAATGCCAACTTTTGTTTAAATGCATAAATATTTACCCAAGTCAACCCGATAAAGTCAAAATCATCATATTAGCAATTAATTTTCGAATTAATTAAAAGGAAGAATTAGAATTAAGAAATCTTCCTTTCCTCTCATTAGTCAACTTTGTAATTTAATCGTATCTAATTATCAAAATTAGAATCCATGAGAAAAACCTAACGAAAAGATAAGTTTGCAATTCGCAAGACATTTCCTTGCATGACTCGAGGTAAGTGTTGATGCGTGTTGTTATTGGTTCTGGTTTTCCGGTTTATTTTAAAGAAAATGTATAAATAGAAGTTGCCAATTTTGTGAAAGTGACAAATTCAAACTTTGGGATCGCCCATTTCGCTTTAAAATGGCATTCCTCTGTTCGGAAAGCATTCTTTATGTTCTCTAAAAATAAATGCGCAAAGGGTTAATGTATTTTCTAAAATCCGAAAAATTCTCAAAATTTCCAGGAAAAAATAAAATTTAATTTAATAGCTTCATTGCGTTAATTTTTTCATATCACAGAATCAGTTTTTTGAAAATAAGTGTAGATAGGAAAAATAGATTATAATTATTACATTTAACCAGGATTATTGATCTAACTTTTGACAAATTCTATTCATCTCTCATAGAAGGGAACGGAATGGGAAGATTTCGATCACGAGTGATTCCGATCGTCAAAATGATAAACTAGAGCTTAGTATGGAAGTTGTGGATTAGGAAATTGCACTGAAAACACCAACTGACAGCTCTGTAACACTGACGATGGGAGTATTACCAATACCCAACCTTTAAAACTGGGTCAACTTAGGTCGCAGGTCTTCTGCCACTAACACAGAGGAATGTGAACAAGTTTTTAAAATGTGGTATTACTAATTGCAAATATAAATCTTCTCTCTTAAAATACCTAGTACAGCTGTCGCACAGGGGCGTTTATTTCTAAGCATTAAATGAATGAAACACTTCTTGGTGCTCAAGCGGTACCAATTGCAACTTGTCATATGCAAATAGTCGATTTCAGGACCAAAATCGTCAGTTTTTACTATCCCCCGCCCGTTTTGCGGTAACTATTGTAAAGTAAACTATGCACACGCTGCCCAAATCTTATCTTTAATTAGACCTCTCCATTCAATGAACTTAAAAGTTGAGTGTCGACTGTGCAAGAGTGAACTTTCACATTTTAACGGGAACTTTCTTAATTAACAATATCAGATCTTGTGAAAATTGAAACAGTTTAGAATATTCTACCAAAATAACTTAATATTTCCAACTGAATCTTAAGCTTCACCCTGTTGATTTATGGTAGAAGGGGATAACTGGGAAGAAATCAACAGGGAAAATCGTAACTTTCTAGAAACTTTCTAACATGAATAAGTGAAGTTATATGGATTAGTTATACAATTTCTAATATTTGAATGTAAAGTTATAATTTTAAAATGTTAAATTTTTGTGTAACACAACATGGAAATGAAGGGAAAATTCTTTATTTATGCCATTGTAGCGGATGCTACGCCAATAAGCCTTTTGTTATAGCTAGGAAATCCTCCTAAGCAGTCCAGATGGCGTCTAGCAGAGTCCTCTATCATAAATTTCCTCCTGAAATTAGCTAGGCTGTTCCCAAAATAACGAGAACAAGAAAGGTATTGAGTGGAGAGGGTTTATTGATCCGTAAGCGATAAGACAGTAAGAATTTTAGGCGAACAGAGCCTCGTATGAGTCGCTGTCCACGAGCTTGGCCCTTAGATACAAACAACGCTAAGTTGCAGAGATATTGACTGTTGAGGACTCCGCATGCGAACTCCACACCATACAAAATGAAAGTGCCAACTGCCTGTTATAAATACAAGAAGCCTTAAACGTCATCTGATCGAGAAGTGACGTGAACATCAAATTATTCTAAGAATTGTTGTGTATTTTCAAGAATCTTGGACCGTGATATGATGTCAAACGCAAGGAGAACAGTACAGCCAGCTTAAACGAAGAAAATATATCACAGCAAAAAGGAAAATGATTTATATTCGCTCTAATCTGTTACTTAAATTAGAAAGAAGAAAATTTGAAACAATTGAAAGAAATATAATATATTTTTTCCCTTTACTTGGTTAACCAATTTGGCAAATCCGACCTGGCCAATAAACTGTGAACATCAACTGAATGTCAACTCATTCAGGGAGCCAGTGGATAGTCTGTGGGTCCAATTTTAAATAAAATCAGACTCATTTTGATAGCCAGACTTTGGTCACTGCTTCTCTTTGACTATTTTTTGGACTCTTGATATTCTCCCAGTTTAAATGCTTTCACATTTTTAAAATTACAATTTTTGCCTTGCCACGTATTGTATTAATTAATCACTTAGTTTAAAAATTTTGACATTTAAAAATTTATTTATTATGCCAGATTGTTTGTAACAATCATTAAAAGAATTGTTGGGTTCGCATGGTTAAAATACTTTAGCTTCATTGACAACTGTGCCAACTGTGAATCACTGACGTCAGTTATACTTGGACATTCACAAACAACATAGTTTTTGGTGCTTCATTAGAAAATTTAAAATTTAAAATGAAGCTTTCACGAAAATCGTTAAAAGCTTCGATTGTGATGCTTTAAGGGACTGATGAAATTAAGCGTCTTAATTGAAATATATGGAAAACATTGAAGGAGATTTATACAGAAACTGCATTTCAAGCAAATAAAATCAATCAATTAGAAATGTTGTTTACTTCACAAGAGCTCCAAATTCCAGGATAATTCAGAGTTTTATAAGGAATTCCCGGGATATGTGCAGGAATCCTGAACCGAAAGCAGGCATTAACCGCGCGAAAAGTTATTACCTGCTACTTTTAAGAAATATGTGACCATAAATTTTAGTGCTATTATAAGAACAGACTTCATGGATTGAATAGCTGATTCCATTAAATAATTAAAAATGATGTGGGATGATATGACAAAATACGCAAGTTAATCAATCCCTTCAAACCATCGAAAGATTTAAAACATGAACTTGAAAATTTGAGTTTGAATGAGATTAAAGGTGGATAATATGGTGGATCAAAATTCGAATAAATCAAAACTCTTTTGACTCTTCTGCTTCTTTTTGACTTCCTTCTCTCTTTATTGACTCGTACCTAGATCCATTCCAAAACCGATGTGCAATCGGTACGAATTTGTTTTACGATGCTGTATTGTCCTTCGGGCTAGTTTATAGGTGCGAACATAGAAAGGAACGGAGTCCGAATGAGCGGAGTTGCAGATAAGATATTTTAATTTCTACAAGTTATTTGCTTAGCGATTGTTTCCCAAATATATTAAAACAAGTATTACGATAAGACTAATAACTGTAGACGTCGTTGATTTGCTCTTTTCGAGTAAATTGGTTTTATGAATTTGTATTCATTTACGAAGCGTTCGAATGCTCTATCTTGAATTTAGGGTAAAAAGAGATAATGCTTTTTGTATTTGTCCAATGGCTAACCGCTTTGGTTAAGTCTGACTAACAAGGAGGCGGCAGAATGTACGGTTCTCATCAAGGAATCCCCGAGCCCAAGATCAGTGTTAAAAATACGCCATGTGCTTGGTCGGATGTCTTAAGGGAATTCACAATGTGAGCTCTACAGGATCACCAAATTTTCGGACTCCACGGTTTTTAGTCATTACACTTTCTTTGTTATGAATACCAAACCGAAACAAAACCTAATATATAAGTAGAATCGAGGTGTATATGCAATTTTCAGGCAGATTTAAATGAAAAAATGAAACGGGAAAGTGGTCATTGCAAGGTCTGTTTATGATTTAAAAGTCCACAAAATTAACCTTTGAAACCCTCGCAGAAAACACTTCAAGATTTAGATCAGTCCTTGACCTGTAAAATATTTCACTTAAAGGTACATTCAAGCATTGATCAAAAGTGACATGGGCCAACATTTAGGGCGAAAAGAAGAATTCTCTTTCTTATAAGGTATTTCAAATTTTCCTTGAAATTGTCAATAATAATCAATATATTTTATAAAATAAAAACCCTATAATTTGTTCATTATGACTAAAAAACAACACTGATATTTACTAGATAAAAATATTTATAATTAAAATCAGGAAAGTGTTTGAATACGGAAATTCTTTTACATTGGAACCTTTGTTAGAGGTCGACTTATACATCCGAACCCATTATCGAGGAAGATCGTTACAATTATAGTTATATGAAAATTCAAATTTCGAGATTCGAAAATTGTTGTGATTAGGCAAAGTTAGCTTTAACCCCGTTAGACTCCACAAAATGGAAATGGTATGACTGCAGTGCTAAAAATACCTCAGCGTGTAAATTTAATTGCACTTAAATATCTTGATAATAATTTTTCCAATTAAAGGATAACTTACAATTAAATAATTTTTTAAATACGGCCTATTATTATTACTCGTGAGAGTATACAAAGCTTCGACAAGTTTTAACCCTGGGAAAGCATCTAATTTTGGGCCACAACCAGAAAAGTCCGGTGAGGGGTGAATGGGAGAACTGTGTCAAGAGGAAGCAAGTAATTAAATCAGGATTTTTAAAATTTTTTCCATTGACTGAATTTGGAAGCATTGAATTGTCTATGATCTTATGTATAATATCCTAGCAATCAAATTTATCTATTTGACAACCGGATTTATGAGTGCACTGACTACGAAAAATTAGCACTTTTAAAAATCAAATAGTGCACGATTTTTAATGTCTGTCATTTTTTAGACTGACTATTTCGTTTTAAAATATGAAGTTCCATGTAACGATGTCCGGATGTTTGTCAAAGAGTTATACAATTCAAGGACAAAATTTGATGAAGAAGATGGAGAACCATCAGGAAATTAAGTTTCCATTCAAATATAAAATCATTAGAAAATACCAAGCAGCTTCAAATTATTGGAACAGATTCCGTAATGGGTGGTAAAGAATGCGGTTATCGTTTAAACAACCGTAGGCATAGGAGGCAGGTCGAAAAATGCTCTTTTAGAGCTCAGGACACGAAAACTATAATCTCCCTTATCAATATGTTGGAAATACACTCTAGGAAGCTAGTTATAACAAATCAGTAGACTTCAATAAAACAAAGCCCCTTAATTTTGACCAATGTTAAATCTTCTTGCTGGAATTAATGTGTCAGTATTTTGGTCGGATTTCAGTAGAATTGACAATTTAATTCGGGCATCCAGAATAAGTACTAAGGCTTTAGACAACTGTTGGAGTTAACAAATAACAATTCACAGCGTTTAGACATGACAGATAGGACTTACGCTTCATAGGGACATAATAGACGTCACTCCAGTTTCGTGGACGAAAAACCGGAGTACTGTCATAGAGAATGCGAATAAAAGGTAATTCTGGAAATGTATAGAGAATTAGCCTTCACAACTATTAGGCCACCAAGTATTTCAAATTAAAACCGTGCAGCCAAATAAACCTAACGACCTATATTTCTGTTTTATCAACAGGAATGCATTTAATTCTGGCGTGGTAAAGTTCTTCTTTTCTTCTTACCTCCGTCATCTTGCAGAAATGAGAGGACGTTCAACCGTCGAGAGAATATCAAATATCTGAGCATTTGGAATCGGAATCTAATCAATAAAATTCCCAATTATAGCGGCTTTTTTTATTTTCCATCCAGAGATCTTACGCATTTTATCATGAACATACTTATTTTCTAATAGAATATCTCTAAGAATGTATTTATTCCGAACCTTTTCGCGGTAGACGAAGTATAACTATGATGTTAAAGCGAATAAATAATTTTTACAAATTGACGCAATTGTTGTTAATCACCCAAATAGATCAAAGCTCTTCTTTCCTGCAATTTTAAATCGACACTCCAAAATTGGTGCAATCCAAGTGATGCGAAGTATTGGCACTGGAATAGCGAAGGTAATTTCTTCAGAGCAAACGTCACGAACACGTTAAATGGATATAAATAGTAAGGAAATTCTTGGGAGAATTCGTCCCCACTTTATGTTTACAGTTGCTAACTTTAATCCTAGTATAATTAATTCTTGGCCTATTCTTTCAATATGTTGGACTGCCGTCAAGTTAACGGCGTCCCCATTTTCGATGCAGACCTCATGATATATGTTCGTTAATTCATAAATGGTGGAAAGCAGGGACTAAGTGACATGGTGTGTCAGAGAACGAGTACGTAATTTAAAGATACTTTAAAAACCACTTCAACTTGAGATTTATAAACAATCTGTAACTAGGTATCTGAATATGGGAACAGTTAACTTGAAAGAAAACAGCGAAAAGTGGGATATCAGAAATAGTAGAAAATGCTACCTCTTAGATAAAATTAGAGGTGAAATTAATTGGGGACTTCATTATAATTTTTATCTAAATAATTTTAAAATTTTAATCCGCAGAAAGTGGAAAATTAAACTAAAAAAGAGTAACTGGAATGGGGGATCAATTAGAAGTCATGAAATAATCAGAGTATGAAAAGTTTAACTTTTGTTCGATTTCTGGTTGAATTTGACTCTCCTCCCTCTCATGAGGGACATAAGTTAATTTATAATTTCCAAATGTTCCAAAGCTCAATTTTCATGATTTGATCCCTGGGTTTTAAGAGGAGTTCATATTCGCGAAATTCAGAGCCTGTTGAACGATTCGCTTAATTGACTGGTTGATCATGTGATTTTTACTAGTTATTTCATAACCTAGAACACATAGAAAAAACTGACATGAATGTTAAAATGTGGAAATAATCAATAAAATTCACGTTTGTTTATTGTTTCCGTCTATTATTCCTATCGAAATCTCCAAATTTCCATGTCTAATAGAATAAATATGAAGTGCTAGAGTAAGAACAAAGTCGTAAAACCTTCAATTCTTGTTTAATGCTAACCTTCAAGAACAGGCAATTTGTGTGATATTGATGTCATTTCTATAGCCTGAGGATCGGACTATAATTGTCAGTTTAACAGGGTCAAAATCTTATACTTCATGGATATTTCCTAGCATCTATGCAGTTTCATCTAAGACATCAATTATAACTTAAAGTAAATAGAAGTGCATTGTTGGAGAACGTGTTTCTCGTCATTATCGTTTCATAATACCCAAGTTATAACAGATTCCTTCCACTTACGATAATATTTCGATAATGCGTGTTTTAGGATATTAAACACGTATTATTAGTTACTTGCCATATTGAGGATTTCCTTTGGCTCAGGGCCATGGAATGCACAAAGTTGCTACGTGTTACAAATACCTGGTTTTCACCCAGTTCGCACGTCATGCCAAATAAATGGGTCTCCACTAGAATGTCTTCTTCTTTGCACTCCTACTCGCCTTTCATTATTAAATAAAATAAAATATTGGTTGGNNGGGGGAGTGGGTGAAACAATATTTTTGAATTTTTCTTATGAAAAGCTGTTTTTCCATCGACTTTCACTCTATCATAAGATATTTTAGAATTGATTTGTTTATTTGATGGATCGATAACTGATTTAGGGTCGATTTGTGTTTAAATTTGAAAGCTCTTCTATGAAATATACAATGATTACCATTTTTCAGAAAAATGATACAAAGCATTAATAAATCCTTTAAGAAATGCCTTTTTTAGCACTCATCTGGGACTGAGGAAGAATCAGGGAGCCTCTCCTGATGAATTATGTCCCTTCCTTTACTAGTCAGACTTAAGTAATGCGGTTAACCATTTGACTCGCTAGGATTGAGCCGATGGGCTTCGAACTCGTCATCTCTGACTTCCCAAACTCTGTGTCATGGTCGCAACTTATGTTATAGGACATTTTCGAAGCCAGTTCTATTTTATTTCAAAGCTGTAAGACGATACCTGATATTTTAAAGGCACTAATTTCATCATTAAAGCTTCAGAGCGGTCAGTTGGTACAAACTTAGCTTCAAAATTTCCCGGCACACTGTAGAGTTGATTTCTCAAGTCGAATTCGCATTGAAAATGCTTAACAGGAATACGAAATTTTCAACCTTGTTTGCTAACAATCAATATTGAAAGGTTGTTATTTGAAAGCTTTAACTCGACTCTTCACGGCTATGAAATTTTAACTTCGATAAGGCAATATTTATCGACGTGTTAGCTGTATCATTTACAAGGTCATATACAGTATATTCCACAAATACACAGTTATTTTATTTACGCATTTGGTTTTCACGGGTCACGGCTAAAGCGTCAAGCACTTCTATAAATCCAATTGAAAAATAAAAACAAATTTATTTTGATATTTTAATTACTTTTAGGTCATATAACTTTTGGGCGTCAACATGCAAATATAAAAGTTAAGATAAGCAATATGTGAGATTTACAAACTTAAAGGGCAAAGCGAATAAATTACAAACATCTCAATGAGATGGTCAATATAAGGAAAAAACTTACGGTTCCAAGGCTGACGTAGTCGGCTACAGTGAATACCCACGTGACGGACTCTAAAGGATTTGCGTTTCCATCTCAATGGGCCCTAATTATGCCAAATGGGATTTTGCTCATGAGTATTTTGTTAGTGTTTAACAAACTTCAATCAGGCGCATTGACTTCGAATGTTAGATTTTAGTAAAAGTTAAAAATTCTTTAGGACGGAATAAAGAACAGGAAGTTTCATTAGGGAGTAGTTTCAGAGAAATATGTAGAGGAAAACAGTGGTGTAATGTGGGGTTATCGGTTCACTAATTAAAGATAACTGAAGACACCAAGGTTAAAGAGATTTTGAAATTTAGTGATAAAAGATTACAATGGAAGTAATTGATGCATTTAAGAATCTTCTCGGGAAATATGGGCAGTTCTAAAAGATTAAATTAATTTACATCAAGCCAAGAGGAATTTTGCTACTAATATTTAGTAACAACTGTCAGTTTTAACCGCAAAAATAAAATATATTATAAATACACAAAGTACAGTTTTATTTAAATGAACGAAATAGTTATGCAATTTTTATAATCTGATGGGGATAGAAAGTCAGAATTTCTTATCCGGTAATTTCAAATTAAAAATAGATGATTTCATTCTATACACACGAGGATCTGCTTCAGTTTAACAATTACGTTAATTCAAATGGTCCTTGAATTAAGGTCTTATGTCAGTATTGACAGTATTCGTCAAACCCTGATCGGGGAAATATGCGTAATATGCATCCCATTGTGACAGCATACGATACTGACAGAAAAAGAACCATAATTTGCCGATGATTTTGGCTATTTCTGCATCAAGCGATCCGTATTACTTAGTGATAAGAACCAATCATTTATAATTTATAATTGTGCATGAGGAAGTGACTATCAATGAAGCATTCACGGTAAATTTATGAGTTGTTGACTATACTTGTGTCCTTTTCGATTAGAATCCACCATCACAACAAACCAGTAGGAGGAGACAGAATACTTGCATTTTAGGCCAGTAGAATGCCTGCCACATGAGGACTGAGCTAGAAAAGACGGGAAGGAGCGAGAGATGTCTGAAAAACATTGCTGATAGTTTGATTGATTGTTATAAATAAGCTTATGTTTTTTGTCTAAATGGTCAGATTAAAGTACATAATTTTGTGAAATGATTAAAATAAAATCCTATTTACATAATGAACACAAATTAAGGTTTCGTGTATGAGTTGATGACAAAGAAACCGAAATCGGAAAGGATGAAGTTACAGGAAGATGGAAGAAAATGGGAAGATATGTACCCGTAGAATAAATAAAAGATTATATAGGAAACAGAACAATGTGTTTGAAGTTAGAACTCTCAATTTTTTGAAGTAACTGAAATCACTTAACAGTAAGTCAGATGCATGACAAGAGGAAGGCATCAAAATAGTAAAGCCAGAATATCAAAGTGTTTTACTTCACCTGATTTTGGACTCGTGTTGCACATTACTAATTTAATGGTTAGTTCGCACTTCAAAATTCAAAGTTATTGAACTGTTCACTGGAAAGGAGAAAAGTTATATCTACAATCTCCAATTCCTGTTGATCGTTTTTTAAATATGACATTCGATCTTGTCATTTCAAATAATTTTTTCCTTCTTAAGTTTAAGAAATCAAAGTGGTCTTGCGTTATATTAAGTAGTTTATGAAACTTAATACAACAGAGCTGAGATGGCTAAAATGTTTAAGATATCAGAGCTAAACAAGCAGCATTCGCTCAAGGTTAATAGGTCAAATACATATGACATTGCATGCATAACACAATTGGTGAAAAGTGAATTTATGGACTAATCTGAGCGGTTAAAATGTCATACAGACCTTAACGTACCATACAGAGATAGACAGAATCAATAAATGACTAAAGCTTAATATTTTTACAATATCGATCCACATAATAGATAAATAATTATATTATGTGGTTCGCAATTGCATAGCAGAGGAAATTCTTAATAAATTAAAGTCTCCTTTAATAGGCTCAAAAAAATAGCACCCAAGTAATACTTTCAAACATCTCTCACTACTGGTCACTCTAGTGGAAAATACATTTCAGCTTTTTAGTTGAATCTATCAGAAGGACAGCGAGACTCTTTCTAAATTTCACATAATTTCAACCATCAATGATTCGCCACAAATTGATCACCTGGGATTTACCAGTATTTCGTATTAGCCAATTACAGAAGTGTTAATTTTTCGTGAATTGAAACAATATTTTCAGAAGATAATTTGAAAACTGCATATCGATGAGATTGATGCCGATATAACATTTTTGAATACGAATGCACTAGTTCTTATTTCCCACTTCTATTTTGAATTCTATCTGATTTGTTTATTGAGGAGTTACGAAAAAACGAAAAAGTTTTTCTCCTGAATACTTAAATGGAATGCAGTTTTTACCCATTCAACTTCAAAATAAAACTTCAACCGACCTATCTTCTCTCAAGTACTTCTAATCAGCAGAGCTTTAGGTTATATGTTCACTGACATCAAATCTAGTCATGTAGGAATTTTCAAATTTCACCTCCTCCCGTTCACTAAACTTGCACGTCATTGAAAGCCATACATATTTTGTTTATCTTTCCTCCTTCCTTCTGTCAGTTACTGACTTTTTTGATGAATAACCGAATAATGAATGAATAAATGAAATGAGAAAACATACATATGTAAATATATGATTGATCAAATCCGAGGTTTACTATTGCAGTTTGGAAGCTAGCATCAGTGGAAGCAAAATTTACCGTATTAGTGCTTTCCCTATTTTAGTCCACTTTTTGCATGTTCCCCAAATTAGGTTTTGTCTAGTTTTGAGGTGGGAATAAACTGGTTTCAAAATCCCTAACTGATTCCTGTAAAAAGCTGGAAAATTTTGTGAAAGATTCTGTGTAAAAATATACGTACTTCAATTTTTCGAAAAGAAGTATTCAAGTTTATATATGATTACATTTTTTACATTTGAGAATTTTGAAGGTACAAAATAAAATATATAATTTTTATCATAAGTTCGCATTTTCATGCCCTTACAAAATATTTGGTTTGCAATAGATTTCCCACCTTTTATGATAAGGAAACTAAAACAAATTCATTTATCGAAAATAGGATAAGATTTATTGAGAAATTGCGAATCAAAAAGACACAAATATTAATTTTTTTATCTTGAATAGAAAAGATTTCTAGGATGGAAGATCTCATCTCTTCGTAGTTCTAATGGTTAAATAAGGAGGAAAAATCGAGTTCATAAGGAATAGGGTATGTTATAAGCAGAAATTCAAATAAATAGAAGCAATATAATATAATTTCTAGATGCACTAAAGAAATTGAGGCCGAGAAAATCAGCGAAATTTATCGGTTGGTGTTTTTGTTTAAATGAGGTATGCAGAACTAGCGGTGGAGAATTTAAATTTCAGCATATGAGGAGGGGAGATAACGGAAGTGGTGTGGGTTTTTGCGCGTACGACAAATAAGACGGCGAATACGGCCACGGAGTTCGGCTGTTGAACTTCCAGTTGGTTGCACTAGAGGTGTTCCATAGCCCTGAAAAGCGAGAAGATAGGTTAACCATTACCCCATTCGTAAATTATAAGATAAGCTAATGCGGTTCAACTAGCGATGTTAATAGTGTTAATGGATAATCTGGCTAAATATACATGACATGCAGTGATTTTCGTGCATGGGATATCAGTCCTCCCAAATATCTTAATCCCTATATTACTTAACGGATTACTTTACGGAAAAATAAAATAAAGGTTCTCATAAGCAGAGAATTACTACGCAAAAGCCTGTTTGCAACAAATTGGCAATCGAGGGCAATAAGGAAATTGTTGTGGTAATAGTATTAGATGTAGAATAACAATGCATTAACACAAAAAGACATTAACAATAGCTGCCGGTTTATACATAAGGAAGCAACTTGAACACTGTTGCTTAAAGGCCGCTCTAAGATCGCCATAGATGTTACTCACGTGTTGGATCTCATCTCATAACTAGTAGTATCTGTAGTATCGGTAGCCCTGCAATACAAGATATTAATGACAAACTCAGCGCTTGTACATTTAGGTCAAAGATAATTGAAAGGAGTAGATTATTTTGGAGGATGTGAAGTATGTGTTCTATCCTTAGCATGCACATTTATGGGACATATATCTCCGAAGAGTGTATGCTATCATGCAGAAGTGATCCGAGCAAGTTCCGGGTATTCACCATGGTTGTCTGTGGATTTCTGTAGTACATCTCTGTCTCAAGAGGTGTGGTATTCAAACCAGGACCTCTTGAACGTGGAATATCCTCATCTGCAATGGACTGTATATGTTCTGAATACATCACCAGCTTCTGGTTTTTGATATACTTGTTTATTAATCAAGTCAAATAAAGATGATGACTGATTCAAGTATTGTGTGATTTCAACTTTAAATGAATGCAATAAAAAATCATGTTTTATGCAAGAAACTCACCAAGGGGCTTGAATCGAGCTGAAAATGGAATAGAAAATGAATAAATTATTTTAAAATCATCATAAAATTTCACCAGCATTCATAAATAACGTGTAGTACCGAAATACCGCAGGGTAATTTCACCTCATAGCAGTTTCTTTATATATAATTATTAGATAGAACACTGAGGAAGAAAAGAGGAAAAGCGGGAAGGATCAAGACGAAATTCCCAAAGCCATACGAAATCGTTTCTTTACCAAAACACAATTCATTGCATGCAGCCTAGTATAGACCTAAGAATACGACTTAGAGAAAATTTGAGGAGGGAGAGAGAATAGGAGCATGAATAGAGTTTTGGCTGCTAAGAAGAAGAATTGGCGATTAAGTTTTTGTTTGTAAATATGAGGGGTTTGAATCGTTCTCCATTTATCTGGCCATGCGATCGCCAATTTCTTGACATTTGGCATTGACCCGATCTTCCACGCTGAGAGCTCCGTCATGCATATCGATTGCCGAATAACGATCAAGTAGTGAACGGTGTACGTCCATTTTATCATGAACCTTGCGAAGGCTGCTCTTCAAACCATCGTAAATCATTGGATCGGGGAGTCGGTAGCTCAGAAGATCATCCATTTTGCGCTGACATAAAATAGAAATATGAAAATATTTATATTTGTAATACTAATGTTATAATTTAAATCACATTTTGCATAGAAAATTAATAAATATTTTTTAAAAATACATTAAATTAAATATTTAATTAAATAAGTAATTTAATTCATAATAATGTTTGCCTAAATTAAAATGGCACGATATAAGATAATAAACCTATTTTCATGTGAAAACCGCCTCAATAGTAGTAAAACAAATAAATTAATATTCTTCTTAAATTTCTATTTATTAATTTAAGTTAGAATAAAAGTTAAGTTAATTTAAATTTTAATTAAAGCAACTTAATTTTGTAAAATTTAAAATATGAGCTGTGAGCCATATTCCGCCTATTTTAAAAGCGGAATTTAATTGCAACAGCTTTTACTTGACGATTCCGTCAAGAGATAAAAGGTTAAGAAGGTAACTTACGTCAATTCGGCGTCTTTCGGCCAGCACTTCTTGCGAAATTGCACGCTCTAAGTTATTTTGTGGTCCATTGGAAATGCGGTAATATCTTGAAGCTGGTGTGTAGTAGGGTCTTGGAGGAAGTCCCAAAGGCGTGTGGTAGACCTATCAAAAATGAAGGAGAGGACAACGCTGTACAACCAAAAGAACCCCGAAAAATCGATATTGAAGAAAAAATCGTTTTTTTTTCAACATTAATTTCGAATAAAAGGTCTATAACGGTGACTGTAAGTTTTTGTTAGCTATCGTAGAAGGCAGTCATTTGTAAACTGTGTTTTACCATATATTGTTGGAAAAGCACTTTTAAACAAGGATCGTAATGGGTAAGATTCAAGTGGAAAAATATTTTCTTTTGCTTGAAGAACAAGGAATTTTAAAACTATTAATTAAGTAGCAGTTTCTATTCTAGCTCAAATATTGCTTGTGTTTTAATCATATAAGTAAGCATATACACTTCATTAATCCACCAACTTCAAACATAATATGCGCACAAAAATGCTTACATATTTGGAGTTGATGGGCGTTTGTCCGGTCAAATCTGAGTAGTATTCCGTGACGTATCTAACAGGTGGAAGAACTCGAGCCACATTTCCAGCACGACGATACTGAGCAGACGCAGCGGGAGAAATTGGAGGTACTGATCCATATCGGAATCTTCGACGTGGGTACTCATGTACGTGAATTGTTTCCTGTGGATATATCATCCCTGGATCTACCTGTTGATTTGTATTCAAAAGGAGACTTCAGAGAACTCGCAAAATCGATTATATAAAGTGTTTCTAAGCCAAAATTCTAACAGTAAGTCCTCACCCTCTATTCTATCTCATTTACCCACCCAAATAATAAAGAACAAATTGAAAAGCACTTTATTTCAAGGGGTTGGTACAATCAGAAATGTGTACAAAAGGTAAAGGTAGAAGTAGGGATGGAAACGGAATATGCCTGCTGATAAAAATACTTATTATGCAAGATGCAAATTATCCATACCAACAGAAAAGTAAAAATGGATGATTCCAAAAGAACACCAGAACAAACACAGTTCATTAGCAGAAAGTTAGTGAAAGGTTACGTATATGAAGGAATACTTTAGGAAACGGTACGCACAGTAAAATCTACAGAAGCATTCGAACCCGAAAAGAATGCATATCTTCGGAGTCAAATGCAACAAAACACTGGCATAACTACATAGCACCATCTACAATATGTATGAAATTTAAAGCAACTCTGTAGGATCATGCTTGCGCGCGAGATCAAACCAAGTCCACTTACTAAGTTGCTATATGAGTACCAACGGTTCAGCGATAGGGGCTTATAGCCAATGTCCTACAACACAGGAGATAAAATTTAACACACAACGTTAAACGCTTTGTTTCTTTATCCTCTCACAGCACATTCATTCTACCTCTCATTTCTTGCCTGGTTACGTCTAACTAGGTGTTATCTACTAAATCAAGCAGGCGTCACAACATATCCAAACTTAAAAATAGGTAGGGGAAGAATAGATGATGCATAACATGATAAATAAACGAAACAAAAAACACTGAAGTAAATTAAGATATGTACCCAGGAAGGGAGCGAAGCCCGAAGACCCGAAGTTGGCAGGGTGTAGTCGAAAGAAGAAGTATTGTTGCGAGTATTGAAGCTCGTTGTTGGCAGATAGTGACTGAAGTTAGATGGTATAACAGTCGGCCAATACTTGTAAGCCGAAGTGTTATAGACTGGATAGTCATAGTAGTAGGAGTAACTTGGGTAGTATGTGTCGTAAGCGTAATAACGTGGAAGGTAGTGATAGTACTTCGACGATGGTGTGTAGTACCTTGATCCGACCATGGTAACAGGTTGCGTAATGCCTGAGGTACTGTAGGTATACCTTGGTTCCACACTGATAGATCTGTATCTTGGTCTTTCGATGTAGTATTCCGAAGGTACTGTCACTACACGAGATACCGACATACTGCGTCGTGGACGTGTATAGTAAGTCGTGGTTGTCTGTATTCAGTACAAATGCCATAAAGTCAATGGTTAGGCCAATCTTAGATTTTCTAATCTCTCTGCCCTGATTACTGATTGATAAAGCAGACAAAAGAAAAAGGTGAACTTACAGCATCATCGAAATGACTCATTGCACGTCGATCTGCAGCCCTGGAAGCCCGTTGGAATTCGTCGACATCGTCGAGAAAGTTACCCGCCAAGCGTTGAGCGTGTCTTGATGCCGAGAACATGTCTGGTGCCTTAACAGTAATATCAACAGTAGCTAACATGACTGTTAAAAGACTTGATCATATGCAAGAGAAATGTTCTTCATATATATATATATATATTTGTATGTTTGTGTATAAGATCGATGGGGCTAGTTTAATGTTATAGAGGGCGACCTGTATAAGAATGACCTTTCCCCGTTAGGGAGAAATTCACTTCTGCTTTAAACCTCCTATTTCCACCTACGTATGCTATTTCATGCCTTGCACGCACACGTTCCCATTCTATGACCTTCGGCGCTAATTGGCCAATGGAGGAAAAGTGTACATCAAGGACATTTTCTGAATGGTTCCTGGGATTGTACGCGAAGAGATTGATCCTACTTTAAAAAAATACCTGTACGATGTTGTAGATATTATGTGATGTAATGGGAAAAAGGTGAATTATTGCCTGGCAGTTAATGTTTATGCGTTTCCCAAATGCAGTGGATGCTTTCTTGTAAATAAGTGATTTTTTAAGATCCCATTTTAACTTAATGTAAAGCCGGTTAAATGGTGCGCATAATTTTGATTCGAATGTATATCTGAAAAATTAGGCAAAAATTAAAAAGGACTTCTTGCGTTGTAATTGTTATCAAAATGTATATGGAAATATTTTTGGTTACCTAATTTTGAATTCCGCAAAGGTTGAAAGTGAGTGATATAAAGGTATTAGGAAAATGGAAGAGTGCGCATTTGTTAAAAATGAAAAAGGACATTGGTAATTGAATCATTAAGTAAATTGGAATGTCTTCACATGTAGAATTTGTTGCAATTCGTGAATGGAATACCGGAAATATATTTTTCAAATTAGTATATTAAAACACATGGCAGAGCAAAAGATTATCAGAATTTTTAATTTTGAAAAAGCAGATGAAATTATTTGACAGTAGAGTTTAACAAGTGGAGAGAAAAGAAAAGATATCGGAAGAAAAGTCACTGTGTCAGAGAGACACCTTATTCGATCTTTGGAATCCGGTAGTCCAATATTTATTCAACGGGTAGTTGTTTTTTGTTAATTTGTGCTGATTCAGTGTCTGCTAATTAATTACTATTAACGTAACAAGTAAACTTAATTGTTTATTTAGTAAATTTTTATGAATAAATAAACCTATCACATGGTGAAAATAGATAAAACTTTTCGATTATGCACTTTTGTGTCATATTTAACGCAGCTCATGACTGGATCCCTGCCACTTTAATTTTTCTGTTTTCCCCTCCAATTTTTACATTAAAATCAGTTTTGTTTTTAAATAATAGAAGATATACATACATATATATATGTACATGTATATATGTATACAGTGACGTGGCATGACCAACTGTCCAATTCAGTGCACTAGTTAAAAACTCTGAACTCTACAGACATAACTGTGTTCAGACATCACAAAGGATCAAATACTGAAACTGGAATTCGGGGACGTGAGGTCATATCGCAAAGTGCTAAACCAGGCATTCTTTGAGGCTATGCTCTCCAAACACCGACATTATTCCCCTTTCATATCTAGTTGAATTGGTTTACATATTAGGGTGCTTTTTAATAATAAATATCCGGAGTATTCGCTTGGCATTGGATCATAATGACAACAGACGGCGTATGTTTTAATTTAGCTTGCTTTCTGCATTTTAGGATACACGCGTTCCGAAAATACAGATCATGTTCTAACCCCAAAAAAGTTCCCCAACATTTTAATGGTATATATAACTTAGGGATGGTAGTAAAGCACAAAATGTCAAATAGCAGATTTTAATTTTTGGATGCATTTAAACATTATGAAATGCTGTGTATATAATTACATTTTTACATCTATTGAACATTTTTTAGGATAATGTTAAACTACTATTTAGTTGTATTCAGTAGTAATGTTGTTTCTACTTTTTCTAAAAATGAATGGGTAGTAATAATTTTCGGTACATATTTAAACTGTGATCGCGCTTCGAAGCACTTTAAGGAAGTATACAAATTGAATAGTTACGCTATTTCAAATAATTAATTGGTGATTGCACATCTGATCCCAATTCTACTAATCTGTAATATTGAAGCGCATCATCTGATATTACACGATTACAAAATGTGTTAATGATGATTGTGATTGAAGTGGATTCATAAAAATGTTAAAATAAAGCTGTGACGTGATGTGAAATAATTCAACAGCACTTCTCCAGATAAAATTGAATTTCCATTTTAAAATAGGGTTGCCATTTCTCAAAACTCACAATAAATGATCTAAATGATCTTAGAATGTCGTCGGCGACTTCAAAGTAAGAAATATATATGAAAGTGAGATCTCACTCATATAATTTCATTCGAGTTGCAATTTAAACTGCGCTCAAAACTACTGTCTTAATCAAAACAAACGCATCAACGTGAAAGAAATATCCGGACAATATCAGATCTGTCAAAACGAATAATGGCGTTTCTCTTTTAAGAAATCAATAATAACAAGGCGATTGATAAATAAAAAGAAAAAAATCTGAATAGAGGAATGAAATAAATTTGAATTCCAATTAACCTTTATCTAAGTTTGTCAAAACGTTTACATTCTTATTAGAAAATTGAGAATTTTTTAACTTTCTGCAAGCTCTTTTTTATTCCTGATAAATGAATTTATTTTCAACCCATCTTTAACGAATGTGGGAAATGTACATTAAGGTCTATTGACCTTGTGGATAAAAGTCCATGCAGTTATACTGTCAAATATATCAATGGATCCAATTTGTTTATATTTTAAAACTATATTTTTGTAAGATTTAAATAATTAAATTAAAAATGTAAAATTCTGTATTTGAAATTAAAAAAAAATATTTTTTAATGAAGGAAAATCAATAAATAATATACTGATTCAGAAAACGCCATTGGGTTAATTTTTATGATTTTTCATATATTCAATCTTCGGTAGAATAAGACTACACCTCTTATGGTCTGTGGTAATCGTCAGTAGATATCCACTAATCGAGACATGTTGTCTCATTAGAGCTGAGCTTGGAGAAGAAAAATCTCTTTCTCAACCTCAACTTCTGATATTAAATTTACATATTCAGTTCTCTGGGTAGTTTAGTTTAAACCTTTTCCAAATGAAAGTTAGCAATAAGAACTGTAAAATCCATATTCAGTTTAAGTTTTCGGATCATGTCAGGAATTGGACAGGTATGACCTTTAAAATTCGCTTGGAGGGCCTTTTTATTATGTGGGCTTACTTTCGTGCCAATGATTAATGAATCGACCAAATTTAGTAACCTGAAGGCAGATTCTTCGGCACATGCGGTCCTACCTGATCGATGTTCCAATAAAATAATTCCAAGTAAAATGATAGAATCAGTAATAACTTGATTGTTATCAAATATTTGATACGTTTTTACACTGGTTTTGATGTTATCAAATGCTGCGTAATGATAATGAGTGTAAGTTAAATCAATCCTCTTCTCCTTCTTGACAATATTTTTTGTCAATGTTAACAAAGATCACTGAAGTAAATACTTTTAAAAAGAGACCGCGAAATATTAGGAATGTGGCATTATTTATTCTCAAATACGACCCGGTCAATCAGTATTTCACTGATTTTACTCCTAAATCAAGGTTTTAAACAATAACAAAAAATATTCCATTTTGAAAATAAGAAAAACATTAGCTGAAATCGCCGGATATAATTTACATAATGTACGCAATGTCAAACTTTTATTTGTCAAAATAAAGTTATGTTTACCATCATACGGGTAATAAACAATCCTTATAAGACGTGGGGCAATTAAATCTGGTTTAAATAAGTAAGTCATAATTTCGAACACAAATAATGATATAATTAACAAAAAGCATACAAATTGAGACGACTTACTAAGTAGATGAGAAAGTTAATGAAGTCGAAAGTAGCCACACAGAATAGGGACCTCGAAAATAGACAATTTGGCCAATTGCTATTGTGCCTTCTTTTTACCCACCTCTTGGAGCCACAACCAATCAGCACAGAGTGTACCTTCGACCCATGCGACGCCCACCCCTGATCATTGGTCAGCCCTTCAGCAAATCTGCCAATAGGTTGCATTTTCTATCCAACGCCTCCTCTTATTGATAAATCCTAAGGTAAGAAGATATTCAATAGCGTAAAATATAAGTTTGGATGAAATCAGGAGGAAAGGAATGCAAGTTTGAGGTATCCGCCTCCATAATATCTCTTTTACGGTATTTAACTTATGTCTTTAGATTTTACCCACCGTTATTATAAATTCGCGTAAGATCAAATTTAAAAACGGGAGAATAATAAAATTTTTAAAATTAAGATAATTCTCTGTTACTATACCTATAATAATTAATGATACGTCTATTTTCAACCTGTCTGTATGACTGATTTTAATGAATGAACAAAAAAATTTTTTCAAAGTGTAGTATCTGATTTTTTCCGTCAAAACGTCAAAAATATTCAATTTGACTAAAATGAGGAAAATATTGGTAATAATTATTTTTGAAGGAAATTTGAATTTGTCCATATATGGATATAATTAAATTAGCTAAAATTTGAATTGAGGAACTCGTCTAAATAAACACCATGACATTTGTTCTCTTTTCATTTTATATGACCCATAGCAAGACAAAAATACATTTTTTCATTTTGGGAATATAAGTGAAATCAGGTGACCGTAGAGTTCAATAATCGAAAAAAGAGGCTGATACTAAGACCACTTAGATTAAATTCAGGGTCTCAAAATAGTCATTCCTCATTTGATTTAAGAATTAAGTTTGTGCAGTATCTGTTTTATGTTCACTGCTTAATAATTTAAATGATATAATTCGGCCATCGGTTTTCTGGACGATTTCTCATCCACGATGTCCAGTGCTTATTAACCGGTTAATGGCCAACCGTATCAATTCAATTCATATGATTTTCTTTCAACGGCCGATAAACCTGGATAATACTAGCTTACATGATTTAAATAGTATGTGCTTTTAAAATTTAACATCCATAATGATTGGGTATATGGGGCCAGTAAAGAATACACTGGAGTTTGCTCAAAATTTAATAATTATTTAAAGCTAAGTTCGAACTCATCTGGCACTTTTACAAGTGAATAAATATCCTAAATATTACCATTTTATTGCACTTTGGCCATCAAAAATGGATAGCAGGATGGAATTGAATAGGACTGAAATCTCTATTAAGAAAAAATTTCCCTAAATTTCTGAACACTGCAGATTATGATAATCTAAAAACAAACCCAATATTTTAGTCTTGGTCGTTGGAAATAATGATCTAATTATTACTAGGGGAGCCAACTCTGACAATCAGAAGAAATACCCTTTTGTAGGAAAATCTGTGTCAAAACAAAAATTTATATAAAGAGACGTATCTTGTCTAGTTGAAGGAGAGCAATCTAAACAAGAAAAATTTCTAAAATTATCTCAAAACCCTAAAACTGGAACAAGGGCTGTTATCGAGAAATAAGCATTGTGCGATCCAAAAGAAAGCGATCTAATCTTGTATGATACATTTGATGCTCTAATTTTAATTCGCATTTCTGATTGGTCCACATTCCTTAAGTCATACGCATTGCTACTTTGTTCCCCATAGTGAAAAAATGTCAGTATTTTTTATTTGTCACGGGAATTAATAATACATATATATATGGCATATCCTCCTCTTTGAACCTTACTCCTTTATTTGCATTCTTCTCCACACATAATAGGCTAACTCTGATCCCTGCTATACCGTTCTGGTCTTTTTATACCAAAGCGTATGATTTGTGAAAGGTGAAATCTGGTTGGAATGCAGCGTATTGGGTAGATATGGTAATTCACCTAATCTGAAAGGTCATTGCAAGGCGATGATTACCATACGTGACCAACAGGGACAGAAAACTATTCTGAAGAGATCCTTATTGGAAGTAAGCCACAGTATATGGGAGTGAAAAACTTATTTTTACTATCACATGTCAAAATATTGAATGACTTTGTCATCATCCAATTGCCGGAAGGAAATTGCTTTATCCCGGTTAAAATAAATTAGATTTTATTCCTGTTCAGGACATAAAATAGTAATTAAATTTGCATTTTGCAGAAATTTATATTTAAATTATTTTGAGAAAAATAATGATTTGATCTCTTCCCTGGATAAATATGTAATTAATATGATCAGTAAAAAAGGTTTCAAATTTTGTGGAAAATTTATCAAATATTCGTTAAGTATAACTCAGCTAAATTGGTTTCACTTAATTAATCAGAAAAAAGTGTAAAATATTTATCATTATTTCATATTTATTAAATTTGCTAAGACATTAAAAATAAGGCATTTATATTAAATATTAGACTAAAATTCTTTCGATCTTAGCTTTGTGTATCACGGGTATATTTATTTCATTTACTTTCTGTTTATTGTTTCGGTTTGCCGAAGTGGACTGTGAACAGTAAATTGAATACTCTTTCGCAGATAACAACAAATGCATAGGCTTTTATCAAACAATGTTGTGAAATCTTCCTCCACAAAGATTTTTTTCCTTAACCTTTGCTTATAATCGATATTTCATTTAATATGATGTTAGATAATTCAATTTTTATCAGTTTTAATGCAAAATTTAATGAAATAATGAGTAATTAAACGTTGAAAACTTTAGCCAGCACCGATTAACTTACAAGATGGGTAGGTTACAGTTGATTTTCAATTAGTTCTGAACGCTTCAGTGCGCATTTAAAAGGTTCCAGGATGACCCGAACGCTTGTTAGGTTACAAGTATTAATCGCCAACTGTAAAACTTAACTGTAAAAATTGCCATCTATTGTTGCATAAAATATGTGAAATTAAGAGAAAACCAAAGTTTTCCATAGCATCACCACATATTTTGAATCTTAATAAAACCTACACTTTTGTAAGCTATTCACAAATTTGTCCTGTTAGTTTGATGAAATATCCAAAGAGAAAATCAATTCATTATTCGGATCTTTCATAAATGAGCGTTTTGTATAATTCAAAGTTACTCTCGTTTTGAGTTTTTTGGTCCTTTCATTTATCTAATTACAAATTTCTGTGTCACGATGAAGCCAAGTTTGACACTTTAAAACAAATCGATTTTTGGTCTTGAAAATCAAATGTTCTTTATTTAGAAATTACCAGAATAAATTAACCTTTTTCCTTTTTCCCATATCATACAAAATCAAATTGAAAATCACCGAATTTAAAAGATTAATTTTGTCTTTGAATAAACAATAGGAAAATCTTTTATAAAAATATTTCCCAGAATTTTATATTAATCGGAAATAGTGCCTCTTAGTCTTACGTTGGTGATCCTTCAAAAGGAAGGCATTTGTAGTGGAAATAAAAAGAGGTAAGTTATTTCAAAAATCAAATAAAATACACTCATTTGCATTAGTTTGAATTAATTATATGATTTATTAAAACTACCGTCCTACTAAATATGTTGTAACAAATCAGCCTCTTTATTGATAGCAAATTTTTGTCTTGTGATTTAATAATAAATCCCATCTCCTCAAAAATCACTGATGCATACAAAGAATAGTACGATAAGAATTATTTAACCTGGAGCGATCCAGAATTTTTTCCTTTTCTCACTGTGAGAAAACAACTGAAATCGGGCAAGGAAGGAATAACGGAAGGAGTTGGAAAAAAGGGCGCAAAAAGGAGTTTTTTCATTTGATTTTGATACGAGTTGTAGAGTATTCGCTTAATATGGAGTTTACTGTTATATGTTCTGGGGCAACCGTTTTTGCTTTTCTCAAATTATGTTTGCTTATAAAATTATTCAAAGTAGGAATTTACCTTTCTGCAAGTATCTTTATCAATAAATGAATTAAATGGTTACCTGTAATTCACAGATTATTTTAAAAAATCTGGCTCTTCTACCTGGCAATGAATCACTAGAAATTTCCTTCTGAAAATTACCAATTACACGACGATTTCATGGTCTTTTGCGTATTTTCAGATCACTTTCACTAAAATTGTTTAAAAAAAGTATCTAATGAATAAAAACGAAAATTAGAATTAATATAAAATGGTTAAATGATCCCAGAACTATTACAGTAAATAAAGGGAGATTCAAATGAAACGGGTAATCTAATTTGTTTAGCCTTTACTGAATTGCAGATTTAAAAAAATACCTCACCACATTGGAAACTGGAAGTGGAGCGGGGAACTGAAGGCTTATTTTATACTGACACTGAATAAACTATAAACAATGAAATAGGGAAAATCTTTGTAAGAATCATTTAGTAAGAAAATGCTGATGGGTCATATAGTCTTCATCGTGGAAAAAAATGAAAAGCTCCATTTTCTGAAATGATAGTCCGAATAGATAAAAAATTCCGCGTTAATGATTTGTATGATTACTACTTTAATTTCTACTGCATTTCATGCGAGTTCTTCTCAATCTTCGTATTTTTTAGAACGAATTAATGATTTTTGAATTATTTATTTTAAATTATAATTTATTAGATGAAATTAATCATAGAAAATCCATTTGAAAATTTAATGCTGCAACGTAAGATAAAATCAGATAGGCTAACATCGGCAATGTCAACGCCATATATGGCCATTAAAATAAGTTTCATAGTTAGGATCTTTTTGCGAAATTATTAACAAACAAACTTGACAGTGGTCTGCATCTTTGGATTGAACTGAGCAACTGTTGTTGTCAAAGATAGAACCATATGCCTTGTTTTCTAAACAAAGTGTCCAAATTGTCTGCGCCTGGTGAGAACAGGTTTCGATGGCAAATTGCAAAAATATATTTGATGAGGAGAGGACTGAGAGGAAATTTTAATTCGGGAAAACACACTCTTTCTGGCCAATACACCCCCCTAGAGTGAATGAAAATTAGGTGAATCTCCAAAGCTAGGCAGTCTTATAACGCTTCCCTACGTTTGTATATTTTTTAATGGAATATTTAACAATTTACGTTTATTTAATTGTAATTATTTAGCCACTTAAATATATCTCTGGCTTTTAAACTGAAAAGCATAATTTGTTTTGCATTTTTCTAATGGGTTATATTGAATGTTTCCTGAAGTACCAGTGCCTATCGTTTATAGATTTTTCGAGAATACGTTTCCTGATTGGGTGCAAATTAGCTGACAACTCCAACTGAACTTTAAGATCTTTGCAATTTTCTATATTTCAGAGGCACGCAGATGGAGCAATGACGTACAATTTCTTGAACACGTTTAAAGTAAAGCAACTGGGCACCGGTGTTCACACCATGTTAATTGTTTCGGAAATTCGTTAGTTTAGTAGTTGGTGCATTTTGAAAGTTCTTTCTCCACCGCCTAGCTGGGGATAATTAATGAAAAATCTTACAAAATACTACATATAGCCTATCTGTTTAAGGCTATTTTACCCTTTGATTAGAACATATATTTCAGATGACTTTAGCCAAAATTTGAAGAAATTAGTAATAGGACAGAATTATGGTGTCTGTCACGGCATTGCATCTTCCACACTGTTAAAGTATCCGCCCAAAAGACGTGATGTAAGTAGATCGAGTTATGCCATTTGAGCAACAAAGACGCGAATCTTCCAATGTGTCACACTTTTGCTCAATATTCCCCTTTGGTATGAGTTTAGGTGAATACCATCACTTTAAAAACTGATTCACAATCACAAATGACATATATCTTTCAATTATGATGGGTTCTTGTAACACATCATTAGTGGAATTTTAGTCTTGCTAAACCCCTAATTAGTAGTATGGTGACAAAACTGATATTTCAAAAGCACATTCATTTTAGTAGTCAGAGGTGAGACTGAAAACATCCTTTTGATACGTTTATGCGGATATTTTTACCAGAGTCTTGACCACGGATCAAGACTGAGGTCTGTCAATCTGTCATAGGGGACTGACGAATGGGAAGGAAGGAACATTTGACCATTAGGGACCGTTGTGAATTTCATAGACGAAACCAGAATTAAGGTGATTTTTAGGCAAAACAATGAGTTGAGTTGCAGTTTCTAGTGGATGTTCTGCTTCATTTTAACGCACCTGTTTGCGTGATAATTTGCGCTAATAATTTCGTTGCCCTCACTCTGACCTAAGTGCTTTAACATTATGTTAAAGCATATTTAAACATGATCTCAGATTTTAGCTTGATGTATCAAGTCATCACAAAATGGAAAATAAAGTGCAATCATAGAGAAATAGAAGGAACTTATCATTATTATCCATGACTAAGAACAAATTGTCATTTTTTAATCATGATGGGCATCTAGACAAAAGAAATTCAAGTTACGTTCGGGGGATTTAGGGGTAATACAAGAATCTAAGTCATATTGGGCCTGAACTCTGGAATGGTCAGATTGTCTGCTTTTTTAACTTTTCATTTCATTATGCATTAAAGTGATATCAAAACTGTAAGAAGTGGAACATCACGTCAGATCATTTGCCTTATCAACTATTGGAAGGAAAAGCGGAATGAGGTGGCAAGACTGGCTCTTCTTGAATAAATAATACAGGTCAATAAGCACTGAACACCACAGACAAGCATTTGCTGCAATCCAAGGGACGAATGATGAAATTTGAATTTTTGAACATGAACTTTCTATTTAGTAAATATTGAACAACTGGAGTACAAAAATCAAATGAAGTAAGACTCGTTGACACCTTGACATTGCTCTCTCTCCTCCTCTTTATCATTTGTTAGACTAAATTTTCCTCGACTTCACTCGCTTCTCACAATTAAAAACTGTGAATATTTTTGTATTACTGTGAGTACTAAAATGCATTAAATTATTTCTCACCATCATTGTGGTGAAATTTGCCGGACTTTTCACATAGGTCTTGAAATAGCCATCCATTGGGCGAGGAAATATTTCGGTTTGTGGAATGGAAGAGACCGAGTTTCTATTTTATTTGTGCCTGTATTTTATTTAGAAAAGTTCTGTTTTGGTTTATTTAACAAGGCATCAATTTCCTTAAGTCTCATCGTAGCATTTAAGTGCTTTAACAGAATATCCTAAATCTATTTTCGCGAAAAATGCGCTGTTTTCAGTAGACGGCGTTGCGTAGATTTTTAAAAATATCAAATCCTCTAATTCGATATTCATATAGCGATCTTATTTTCGAGGACATACATGTTTCTTCCTGTTTTTTAACAACTGTTCTGTTCGTTAATGAGTATATGTCCCCTGCCTATGAATTTCCAGGTAAAAATGATCCAAACGAACTTTCCCAATCTTTCGCATAGCATTGTTAAGGTTTAAAAGAAATATCAACGTTTATTCAGTTTAAATGTGAATAATTACGGGCGATTCATCATTTCGGTGACATTTATTGGCCCCTGAAAAGTCTTCGCTCTTGCTTTTTATAAATTTGTCGATTTTTCCCGTCTAATGGTATTATTTTGCTCAGATTTGCTAAAATATACCTCAAAATAGTTAGAATTA